>ML821599.1:18712-28898 GCA_009831015.1 Picea engelmannii
GAATTCTTCTCGAGGGAGAAGTACAAACCCACCAAAACCCCCTCAAGGGTCAGGTCCACTACCTGCTCACACCATGGCTGGAACTAATCCTCCACCGCCACCCCCCATGCCATATTTGGTGTCTCTCAACATTACTGATTTGAGTAAACTCACAAATGATCCTATATTACATGACCCCACATGGCCCAATATGCCTACCAAACTACCTTCAGATATTCCCAAATTTGAAAGAAAATCGGGGGAAGATCCTGCCAACCATGTCATGACCTTCCACTTATGGTTCTCTTCAAACAACATCATGGATGACTCCATCCACTTAAGGCTATTTCAACAAATACTCATTGGTCCATCAACCAAATGGTATGTGGACGAAAAATCAGGGTCCCACTAGAATTTTGAATCCTTGGCCAAAGCATTCTTGGCCTTTTTTCAACTACCAGTTCGTCATGACAGTAGTCTAGAACTTCTCTCCGAGTGAAAACAAACCTCAACTATGAATATTGCTGACCACATTCACGAATGGCATCGGCAACGTAGTTTATGTAAAGCAGAAACCACCAAAGAACAATGTCTCGATTGGTTTCTAAAATCACTTGTCTCTATACTTTCCAAAGATGTGGCATCCACCTTCCCCCAATCCAAAGAGGAATCCATAAGCAAGGCTCAATAGTTCGACCTCATTTATGCTCAGTCGGGTTACCTATACACAGTATTACCTGATGCACCGAGACTCATACCATTTGGCCAGGACAAACCTGGCATGTCTCACTCTGTGGATGGGTTGATTGGGACCACGACACACCACAACTCGTACATCCACCCACCACCTATGTATGGTACACCCCAATATCCATTGACATATGGAGGGCCATCTTATTACCCTCCTCCCCCTTACCAACAACCATATCATGTTGTTCCGCCTCCACCCATGAGTGGACCCTCGTCGACACCCATCATACACCCAGCTTCTCAACCAAGTTTAGGTTCCCCTTCTACTTCAGCATATAACATGGGCACTAATGAAAGCGCTTCTCCTTCTTATGCGCCCTATGGATCGTTTCCACAAAACAATCTGTATTTTCCTTTTCCTGGTCCTCCACAGCCAGTTGCTCCTCCACATGGACAACCACACGTCGACGTTAAATTTTTTCATCCCTCTCCCATTCAACAACTTCATAATTTTGAACAGTTGAATACGGAAAATCCAACCCATCAGTCGAATAATGCCAAAAAGAAAGGGAAAAACTGAAATAATAATAACCTAGGACCAGGGGGAAATACCCCCAACAAAACCAACCTGTTGGGGGGAACCAGAACCCCCAAAAGGACAATAACAACAAACGCCAAGGGAGGAACAACAAAAACAACCTTCGGACGAACTTCCCTTGCACTCTTTGCGGTGAGCATGGACATTATACTCACCATTTCCCCCAAATTTTTGACTTTAAACGGATGAAAGAATCCATGAATGTGCCATGTCCTCCAGCGTCGCTCGCCCCTCAACAGGCCCCACAACAATATTTGCAACAACCACCCCTAGCCGTGTTGCAAAACCCAATACCACACCAAGGTGTGATGAATACTCAACAAGAGGTACATCATGCCTCACCACAAATGGGACAGTATCAAAACCCTGGAAATCCGACGGATCGCAATACCCTCCTCACTAGTGAAGAAGAAATTATTCTGCAAACGCATGGTCGTCAATACAACACACCCCTTGAATCTACTCCCACCACTTTGGAAGTAGCTCTAGCTACATCCATACAACCCTTGATGATTCCATGCCCTAACACTGAACCCCCCATTTGTATCCCTTGCATTATTTTACGACAGAATCTCAACAACCCTCAGGCTAGGGAAACACACAATTACAGTCTAGTCGATGACTTGACACAGTCTCCTAAAGCCATGTCTGTATTGGAGGTCCTCTAAACCTATCCAACTCAAAGAAAATCCTTAATTTCTGCCTTGGGGGCAATCGACCCAGCTGATACTAGACTCATCACATTTGATCTAGATAGCAGAGAACCTCGTCTCCTCGCTCTGGTAGCTTTCCAGATACCAGTCAAGATTTGAATGGTATCTACACCCGCCCGCGATGGTTCCTCAACCATCTCTCTCTCCTAAGTCAGAGGGAATCCCGATGCAGATTCCAGTACTAACTCTGACCACACTACCCTCACCCCCAATTACTAGCACCACTTCCAAAGCTGGGGGCAGAATAAAGAAGAAAGAGCCCATCGCTCCACTTCCTCCTCGAGTTCAACTTCCTTGTGCACTCTTCGAAAGAGAGGGACACCCCACTAATAGATGTCCTTCTCTTCCTTAATTACACAATCTGATTCAACTCCATCAAGCAACCACATCGCTCACCACTTCACCAAGCACATCTAATACTACCACGGCATCCCCTACTACATGCAGTAAAGGGTTGCGAACCAAATTCACTTGTGCCATCTGTTCAGAATATGGCCACTACACTCATCATTGCCCAGCTCTACCTCAGTTTTGCCAGACGCTAACGGAAGTACGTCAAACCTTTCAACAAGAGCCCTCTCCACCACCACTTTCAGGTACCCACGTCACTGACATCCATTATGTATCTACCTCAGTCCCTGAACAAATGAGATGCCCTTGCACTCTTTGTGACTCACTTGCTCATTTTACATACAATTATCCGGTTCATTTCCCCCAGGAAATCTTACCCCCTACCACTGTCTATCACCCACAATGTTTGGACATTTAGTTTATGTCAAGCGAGCCATCGCACCCAGTTTGTGAAATCCCCTCTATGTCTTCACCACTTGAGGACAATCACATTGTGACAGTCACCCATGTTACCTCCCTGGATCCCCTGTATTCTCACATTTTCCACTACGACGAAGATATCTTGTAAGAACTAACTACCCTTGATTGCCCTTGGAATATGCTCCATCATCGAGCACTTTTCCTCTCACAAGAGGTCTTTCACCCACCTAATCGGTAGCCCCAAGCTCCCGTAATCTTCCCAAGCACCTCACAACACTCTCGCCAGATCACCAATAGTGTCAGTGAAAATGAGGTTGCATTGTGGGCCCACCATCCATATATAGGCCCTTTTTCCCAACATCCACACTCTGTTACAGGAGCCCAGAACCTATGTTTTTCGATCCGTCTTCAGCCACGGGATCATGGTCCCACCATCTACACAGTCAGGTTCCCTGGTTCACCATCTACATTTGGCCCTGGGGGAGCATTTTTCTCACATCACGTCCAGGTACGCATGCTCATATTCAAAATTATCAAATAGTTGTTATATGTTCTTTATCATCAAATATTGTTCACGTCGGGTATTTGGTTTTAATGTGTGCAGGTACTTGGTCATCACAAACATGGCAGTCCCTTTAGGTATATTTTTGACACTGGCATGTAATCATTCCCTCTGAATATCAATTGCATCTCCCAGTCACACCCTCCGACGTTCACCTTTAGGGTCCCTACATCCTGCTCTACAATACTGTCACCTCTGTTTCATTTTGGTACTGCCACCCGGTAGCACTCTCCCCCACATGATTTGTCTGATTCATAGTTCCCATTGGAAATTTGACACTCATGTTGCTTTCACCCCCTAGGAATGGGGGTCTCAATAGTCTTATGCACTTCCAAGAATAAGCCACATATTTCTTCTCATAATCTTTCTAGCTTTCCCAATGGACTCCCAGGCTATCTCATCTCTGTTCTATTTTGACTGCACCTCTGCAGTATCATTAACCCTCCATTTCATCCACAATCATTTTTCCCATCTGCAGATTGCCCTCTATTCATTTACCTCATACAGAAACGCGCCCATGGGACCCCCACCCCCCGCCAGTTATTGTAACGCCCCATATTTTGGCTTTAGGTACTTAGAACTTTGATTTTTTTCTCATCTTAGTAATTCATTTCTTAACAACTATATGGACTCAGTGAAACTGATATAGACATGTGAAGAGGTGTACCTCTAGACTTATTTGTGAGTTTCACAATATTATATTTTGTTGTTATATGTTTGTGATGATGATGATTATGTGATTTAGTTAAACATGTAAATTTAAATGTGGAATTTTGGTACATGGATACCAGTTTAAGTTACATTGTAAATGCGTAAGATATGCAAGGCATGATAAAAATAAACATACATTCTTAATTGAGCGTCAATGCAAATATGGATTCTTATATAAATTTGTGATGTATCTGCATCAATATGTGTTATTGGTGAACTAACCTACAGGATGATGAGTTATGTGATAGCCAAATGACTATAGTATTGAAGTAACTGGGATGTCGTAGACATCAAGAAGATAGTGTATGTTATAAGTTGTACTTGTGATTTAATTTATGGTTTCAAATATTGCTATGATCTGTGGTAAGTGTGGTTTTGACAGGATGCACAACTTGCCCAGAGTGGTTATTGATGATGTGACTCTAAGAACAGTAGTTGCACAAAATTTAGGGCTTGATGTAAGGTGTGGACCCTAGTTCTATAAGGAGGGGTGGAGGTATTGCCCACTGTTTATCCTCCGAAACCTAGAGTCGTGGGAGGGTTGTGTGAAGTCACGCTCCCCTAGACATGTGATGGTGACTGCTAGTTGCCTGTTGGGGAAGCTTGGTCGAGATGTATGACACTTTCGCTTACGGGTTCTATCTGGAGTTAGGTCAATATAGTTGACACTCCAGCTTAGTCCAACGGAGGAAAGGATAGGATGGAAGATGGAAGTAGGTTAGGAAGGAATGATGTTTCGATGTTAGTTGAGAATATTGATTGGGGATTAGAGATGCCACTATTGTTTACTCACTTGGTTCCTACCATGTTTAAAACCCTCTTTAATTTCCTATTGATATTTTAAGTGTGATAATGAGTTATTAATGAATTGGTGTAATTTTGTTTGTTAAGATTATTAAATGATGCATTACTTGATCTGTTGTCCTACATGTCTTGGTTATCATATAGGAACTATGCACTAGAGGCGATGGTTGTTTATCGTTAGTACATACATGAGATATGTGTCCGCTAGCTACGCACGCATACCCTACCTATGTACACTAGTACAATTAATTAATGTATTAATTATTAAAGTAAATTATTAACTATTTAATTGAATGTTTATTGAATATGTAAATTATATTGCATACAAAATATCAAGAAGCATTAAATACCTTCTTGTCTTTGATAGATGATGGGTATGATGAATTGAATGAGCATGGTGGAGTGTTATGTACATTTTGGGGAAAATTGTCAAATTACATTTATTAGCTAGAAAGACTTTCATTTTATTTATTGTTGTTTAATGCAAGTCATTTATATTTTAGTCTTATTTTAATCTTTTCCCAAAAATCTAGATAAGGGAGGTTGATGGATAATAATGAGGGTGGTTGAGGATACTCGGGGAAGGGTGTATGGAACTTGATAAATAGGGAGGAGAAGTGATGAGGAAAGGGGGGTGGAGAGGTTTGAGCATGATGAGAGGTTGTGAAATTCATGGAAGATATAATTCTTGTGATAGTTTTCTTTGAGCATTTATGCTTTGTTGTTCTTGGAGTCACGGGCACGGAGGGCCAAGAAACCGAAAGGTTTCTTGGAGCTAGGAAGTCGTCTAGGCTCCTAGTTGGCAGGGAGGATTCTGTTGTTTTCACTCTGGGAAAGCGGGAAAAGAATGCTTGGAAGCGCCTAGGACTACATTGCAATTGATGAGCTTCGACAAACTAAGGAAGAGGTATTTTTCAGTGGTATTTTTTGTTGATATTTTGTATATACTTTTGTTTTAAGTTGCAAAATCTTAGAGTTAACCTATTACTTTTTTCATCATGCTATCTAGATTTATCGTTGAGCAAATGTAGAAGAATTGTGTAAATGAAATGAAATTATGTTAAAGCAAAGTTGTTATTGAATACGTATAAAATGAAAGATTAATTGTTTAAACATCCTGGATGGATGTTACATATGGTATCAGAGCCCGGTTTCAAAACTGAAACCTGAGCTTCACCACCCACAACACTGGGATTTTGGGATTTTGTCTTGTGCCAACATGGTCTGCAAGGTCTGCATCCAATTTGGGTTGTTACAATCGTTGCTTTACTCGATTATCGCTTTATCTTTTACCTATGCATGTCATTTAAATCGCCCAACAATTTATTATTGTGATCCCTGCACTTACTAGATTGTAAACCGTTCATTTCACCTCAGCATGTTATTTAAAATCACCCAGCGAACTTGTATCTACCTCAACGATTTTGGGTTGGGTGTATCCTTACACCTTCTCAGCATTTTATCTTCGTGTCTTACTCAGCAATTGGCATCCCTAAAACTATGCGATTATTGGTAATTTTGCACAACAAATTCGTGTTTAAAACTCGCCCAGCGACTCCCTTCTTTGTACAGTGAATTTACCCTCACTGTGCAACGAATTCTCTCTACTTCACTCAACAAAATTAAGAGTGCAAGATCCCTGTATGTTGATCCCTCTCTGCCCAACAACTGATTTGTTATCTCTGTGTTTTCTTTCCCAGAATACCCATGAATCCGTGCATGAGATCGACGAGTGGCTTGGGCCTTCACTCAGCCTTCTAAAACGTTTATTTCCCTGCAAAAAAAAAAAAAAATTGTGCTTCCACTCAGTGTTTTGGGGTGTATTACCCAGTTTTCTAAAATGTCCTATCTCTCTGCAAATCTATGCATCCACCCTGCAGTTTGGGGTGTCACTTCCCAACGAATTTACCTCTTCATACCTCGGCAAAATGTAGCCTCATTCTATGCATTTTGCATAGGCATGGTCCTTTGCGATTCTTTTGGGTGGGTAAATTGCCAAAGGGATTCAGCATTAAGCTTTTTGAATTCTTCCCCACGTGATTGTAGCCTGTGGTAACCTCTGGAAATCTTAATTACCCTAAGCACTTCTGAAGGAAATGTACTCAACAACGTTACAGTTGTATCTCTGCATTCTTCACAAGCTGACCGGTTTTGGGCATAGTATGGAATCAACAACCATGTTCTAAGGAGATACCCAAGGTCACCAATCGAATATAAGGGTACCTCAGTTCCATGCAATAAAAGACTCTGTCCATCCAACAATCCATTACTAACAACCTTAGTGTACATTCTACTGAGCTTGAGAACATGGGAATCTGAATACCCCCCGGAGTAACCTGTGGACACATTCAGGATATGCATATCATGATCAACTACAATCTATGTAGCCACACTATACATGTGTGATTCATCCAGATAATCATATCTATCTGAAATTCTTGGCCTTTCAATCTCAAAACGAATACAATCAATGACTCTGGCACAGTTTGGCAACCCATAACCGCCCACGCCATGGATTAGACAATTAGAAACCCCATTTTCTTAGACCTTCTGCCAAAAGAAGAACCAGTCAGTAATTTCCTGGGGATCCTACACCCTCCATTTCTTAAGCTAGTTCCTGCCAGGCGGGTTAAAAGAGGGATCCTCGACAATATAACTGAAGAATACACTAAACATGTCACTATGATTCGCAAAATACTACCGAATTTCCCAACACTCTTACCGATGGGTTAAGCTTCATGCCATTAATGCAAGTAAGCAGGAATTGGCCATAAAAAAAAAATGTCCATGGCTCCACCTCTGCGAAGCTTTCCATGTGGGAGTCGCCAATGGCCATGACCAGAAGCAGTGTTCCCATTAATTCCCCATTAATTCCCATTGAAGGAGTATTTGACTTTTCTTTTAATAAAAGTAAAACTAAACAATACTTCATGATTTACTTATGTTGCCTGAAGATATGGCTCATTGACAATCTGCATGTTGCATTTAAAGTCTACCTAAAACCAGGAAATATTTAATGATGATTAGAAGGATCTCCTATCTCGAGCCACATGCTAATGTGATAGTATGGGGAGTTGTTCCTTGTATTATCCTTAAAGCGATAGTGTGGGAGTGTTATTCCCTACCGTAATTTTCATTTCTTGATTTCAATCGAATCAAACTAAGTAGGGTAACTCTTATAAAAAATAAAAATAAAAATAAAAATAAAATCTAACATTTATTTTTATATAAAAAAAAATTGATAAAAAAATAACTAATATAAAAATCAATAAAAACTCAAACTATATACTTCTCTAGAGACGGTATAATAATAATTGTTGGAAATAGTATAATAATAATAGTTGTATCAAACCTACGTTAGAATATGACTTTATGACTTAAATAATCGTTGATTGGTTAATGAGCACATTGGATAGTCATTATATAATGTTAAGGAGCTACTTAAATAATGTTAAACTTAATCCAGGTATTATATAGTACGTATAGATCTCTACATCGCTTTACTTTTATTTTCTTCTTTATATATAGTTTTGATTTATTTTCTTCTCGGATCTATCCTTACTAGTCCTCCCGGGAATAACATTGTTGGGTTAGGTCGCGACAACCTCTCGGAAAAGAACTCTCACTTCGCAGAGATCCCCTTCGAGATCCCCTTTAGCAGCCAAGAGCGAACTCTGGTCATTTTTTTTTTATCCAATAAAACTACAAAGAAAGTTGGTAGTGTTGATGCCAGGATTCGATGCCTCAGCCTCTGGATCTGAAGAGATATTTTGGGGTCGAATTTAGGCTTTGTGTGATCTATGTAAAACCCCAATTCGTCCATACATACATATACAAAATACAAACCTGTCCATATATACATATGTCATTTCCATGGCAGTTATGATCACTCTGACAGCTCAAGTAAAAGGCGAATGACTGTCTCACATGGAATGAAATCTTAAAATTGTTTTGAAACCTGTTGATATATTCAGTGGAAAACAAAATTTTATCAACTCTTCAGAAAAGACGTCATTTATATCCAATCGTATATCTGTCCATCATAAGTCTACCTAATCTTTTTTTAAGTACAATTCACGGGACAATGTCGGCCAAACTGATATTCAATGAGAGCAGGTTGCATGTAGATGGTATTCAATGAGAGCAGGTTGTGTGTAGATGGTGGTGATTTGATCGATCCACGTGTATCCATATTGTTTAGCATTGGATGGATACTACATATCGACTGGTGTTCCATTGATAACCAAACATTCTTCATTCATGTAGCACCAATTGTCAAACCACAGGTGGAAGGTACAATTCCTTCTAGAGAGGTCAATTTGGATTGTACCTAGTAGTCGCGAATACCACTAGAAATAGATACAACCACAACATTAGATAGCATTTGATATGATATCTAGTGGCCCAATCTTGTCCTATTGAATTTGATATCCACATTGCCAAGCCTTGTTCACTCATGAAAAGAAATGGCCCAAAGATGGTTGCAATGCCACAGGTGGTGACTGATGTGGGCTCGAAAGTGTGAGAATTGTCTCCACTACACCTTTCCTTAAATGAGGATGAATACTTGCTGCTCTAGCAACAAAACCTCCTATGGAATGGCCAACCAAAATAACACTTCTTGGTAGAGGACCAATAATCTCTTTATTGTCTTTTGACCTAGCATTAAAAAAACACTCCTTGTATCTATCCAAGATCTTGTGGATGGATTTCACAACATATTCAGTATGTTCTTCAAGCATCCGCCCATCCAAGGCAGAATGTTCACCTTCAATATCAACAGCAAACCAATCAAGACGATATTGGGGTGGGGAGACGATTGTCAGTTCTCTGTCCGCTTGGATTTGGTCCCAAACTACGGCGAATAAAAATATATTCCCCGAGGGCCGATCTCCAATCAAGCACGAGTATCTGCATCAACACACAAACCAAGGGTCAGCACGAAACATGTGCAATTCAAAGTACAAGAGCCCAAGCGCCAAGCCCAAACTACGGAGAATTAAAGATATAGACCAGGCTCGAACCCTAGACCAAGAGGGTTAATTTGTGTCCAATTGCAACTGCAATGGATGTTGCAGTGGGGTGAGATTCAGAAATATAATTAATGGAGATAAGACATATACAAATATAAGCGTTGAAAGAAATCAATGGAGATGCACGCGTCTCTGTTGAAATAAATCATAAGGGCTGACATATAAAGGTTTGAGATGTCAGAGAGAAATCAATGAAGATAAGATATAAAGGCACGATATTTCACAAAGGAAGATAAGATATATATCTTTTATATATATATATATATATATATATATATATATATATATATATATATATATATATATATATATATATATATATATA
>ML821599.1:31629-42102 GCA_009831015.1 Picea engelmannii
TACCAATGGTAATAAAATAGAGTCAAGACATAGTAAAGTGCCTACTAAATAGGTGTAGTTACAATCAATATATTAATAGCCTCGACATGTTTTAATCAAGTCTTGGTCCAATGGGACCAATATAACACAAGGTTTGCTATCAGGAAATACAAGTAGAAGTTGTGTCTCAAATTCTACTCGTATTGTGAATGAGCATAACTTCAGGACGAAGTTTCTTGAAGGGTGGGTGTATGTAACGCCCCATATTTTGGCTTTAGGTACTTAGAACTTTGACTTTTTTCTCATCTTAATAATTCATTTCTTAACAACTATATGGACTCAGTGAAACTGATATAGACATGTGAAGAGGTGTACGTCTAGACTTATTTGTGAGTTGCACAATATTATATTTTGTTGTTATATGTTTGTGATGATGATGATTATGTAATTTAGTTAAACATGTAAATTTAAATGTGGAATTTTGGTACATGGATACCAGTTTAAGTTACGTTGTGAATGTGTAAGATATGCAAGGCATGATAAAAATAAACATACATTCTTAATTGAGCGTCAATGCAAATATGGATTCTTATATAAATTTGTGATGTATCTGCATCAATATGTGTTATTGGTGAACTAACCTACAGGATGATGAGCTATGTGATAGCCAAATGACTATAGTATTGAGGTAACTGGGATGTCGTAGACAACAGGAAGATAGTGTATGCTATAAGTTGTACTTATGATTTAATTTATGGTTTCAAATATTGCTATGATTTGTGGTAAGTGTGGTTTTGACAGGACACGCAACTTGCCCAGAGTGTTTATTGATGACGTGACTCTAAGAACAGTAGTTGCACAAATAGGGCTTGATGTAGGGTGTGGACCCTAGTTCTATAAGGAGGGGTGGAGGTATTGCCCACCGTTTATCCTCTGAAACCTAGATTCGTGGGAGGGATGTGTGAAGTCACGCTCCCCTAGATGTGTGATGGCGACTACTAGTTGCCTGTTGGGGAAGCTTGGTCGAGATGTATGACACTTCCACTTGCGGGTTCTATCTGGAGTTAGGTCAATATAGTTGACACTCCAGCTTAGTCCAACAAAGGAAATGATAGGATGGAAGATGGAAGTAGGTTAGGAAGGAAGGATGCTTCGATGTTAGTTGAGAATACTGATTGGGGATTAGAGATGCCACTATTGTTTACTCACTTGGTTCTTACCATGTTTAAAACCCTCTTTTATTTCCTATTGATATTTTAAGTGTGATAATGAGTTATTTATGAATTGGTGTAATTTTGTTCGTTAAGATTATTAAATGATGCATTACTTGATCTGTTGTCCTACATGTCTTGGTTATCATATAGGAACTATGCACTAGAGGCAATGGTTGTTTATCGTTAGTACATACATGAGATATGTGACCGCTAGCTACGCACACATACCCTACCTATGTACACTATTACAATTAATTAATGTATTAATTATTAAAGTAAATTATTAACTGTTTAATTGAATGTTTATTGAATATGTAAATTATATTGCATACAAAATATCTAGAAGCATTAAATACCTTCTTGACTTTGATAGATGATGGGTATGATGAATTGAATGAGCATGGTGGAGTGTTATGTACATTTTGGGGAAAACTGTCAAATTACATTTATTAGCTAGAAAGACTTTCATTTTATTTATTGTTGTTTAATGCAAGTCATTTATATTTTAGTCTTATTTTAATCTTTTCCCAAAAATCTAGATAAGGGAGGTTGATGGATAATAATGAGGGTGGTTGAGGATACTTGGGGAAGGGTGTATGGAACTTGATAAATAGGGAGGAGAAGTGATGAGGAAAGGGGGATGGAGAGGTTTGAGCATGATGAGAGGTTGTGAAATTCTTGGAAGATATAATTCTTGTGATAGTTTTCTTTGAGCATTTGTGCTTTGTTGTTCTTGGAGTCACGGGAACGAAGGGCCAAGAAACCGAAAGGTTTCTTGGAGCTAGGAAGCCGGCTAGGCTCCTAGTTGGCAAGGAGGATTTCGTTGTTTTCACTCTGGGAAAGCGGGAAAAGAATGCTTGGAAGCGCCTAGGACTACATTGCAATTGATGAGCTTCGACAAACTAAAGAAGATGTATTTTTCAGTGGTATTTGTTGTTGATATTTTGTATATACTTTTGTTTTAAGTTGAAAAATCTTAGAGTTGACCTATTACTTATTTCATCATGCTATTTAGATTTATCGTTGAGCAAATGTAGAAGAATTGTATAAATGAAATGAAATTATGTTAAAGCAAAGTTGTTATTGAGTACGTATAAAATGAAAGATTAATTGTTTAAACATCCTAGATGGGTGTTACAGTTATCTCTGCAACTTGTGCCCTCACAGGCCAAGCCATCTCGCAGTGGGGCACCCGTTTCTATCTTTGTAGACTCATCCCAAATAATTCTTTATTTATTTTATAATTGTAAAAATCCTTTGTTTCCAGCATTTACTTAGCTTTTTGTCATCACCCTTGACGACCTTCTTTTTCTGGCAACGCAACTCATGTCGCCCTTGGTTGGGACATCCACTCTCCTTTACTCATTCTGACATCGTTCATAAACCCCGAGTATATCATAGTCCATGTACCCTTGATCTCTGAGTCCGTCCACTTTGTCAGGCCTCTGGCACAATCTAACCCCATGTCTAGTCGTCCCCCTGACACTAGATATAGTTTTACGGTTGTTTCCAATCATCTTTTCAATATAACCCCAACCAAGGGTAGTCTTGAGTCTCACCACATATTGAATTCATTCATATTCTCTATCAGTTCTTGATTGTATCCCCATGGATTTCATGAAGCCCTTTGCTTCTTGGCGTCACGTCTCCCTTTCTATCGACATCAACACAGTTTCCAGAAGGGTGGCAATATCTTGACTCTCAATACATTTACAATGAGGAGTCTCGGATGGCACAGAGAGAGCCATCATTGATCTCTGATCCCGTTGACCCCCATAACATTTGACTTTAGCAAAATCTCATGTTACGGTGGGTCTTATTATGTGACTATTGCAGTTGTTTTATACAAGCCAAAGACCTCCGAATTTTTTAGGCCATCAATGCCTACGAGTCGCCGACACTTCTTAACATGTGTCCTTGCCTCTTTTCAGAGTATGTTCACCATCGGAATTGTCATTTGTCGTTATCAAAACTGCCCCAAAGGGCGCTGCAGTTATGTACATCAGCATACAACTTCAATTATTGTTTTATATTTTTGGGTTACATGACACAAGCATGGGGCATGCATGCCTCATTTGTATACATATATTCTTTTTTCTCCCTAGATAAAGGTTTGGGTCTCACAGTTTCCCCTCTCCCTCTAACGGATCTCTCATGCAGTTCCTATCAGTACTCTTCCTTACAATGGCACTCTCAGTAGAAGAAACATTGATGTATTTTGGCTATACGTATTCTCCTAACCTCACACCTCAGGGAGCATCTGTTATCACTGAAATTTCGTCTGCAACATTGCACACAAATGATTACAGAAATACAACAATGCCAAACAACTATTAGTTCACCTGCAGCACCAAAATGCATTTCCAAGACGAAAAAACTATACAATTGGGAAAAAATCGGCATGCGCTAACTCACTAAAGGAAGTGCACGCACAGTGTGTGGGCCAAAGAAGCCCATGGAGCGTACAATGCACCATATGCACAATTGTATATGAGAAAAACCATGCACTCTTGTGAACGACTCATTTATGCTTCTTTTCGGTCCCTCAACCACTTATGGACCAACTCCCAACTTGTTTTGACCCTTAGATCTGAGCTGAATCTGAATGGGGGGTTGGTCAAAGACCAAAGGGTGCCCGAAAGAGCCCCTTGTTCACACTAAGAACCGGTTGAATATTGCCTTGAAGACATGTTATAAATAGAGGCCATGGGTGCACTAAGAAATTAAGATTTTCATAGTATTGTTATGCTACCTCAATCCTCCCTTGAGAATCCTCTTTTCTCCTTGGAGAATTCTAGCAACATTCCAATACGCCATTCCACTCACCTCTTGAGGGAATAGGCATTGATTTCTTCATTATTTGTTTTCTTTTCTACCATTGTAAGAAGAGCTCTCCATTAGGGAACTCAAGAGCCCTCCCAAGGAGGAAGAGGGGACTCATAAGTCCTCATTTCTCTACGATGTTTTTCCAACTAATATAGCTATCCATTGGTGGCATAATCTTGGTCATTGGTTGATTGTTTTTGGTTCAAAGTTTCTTATGCATTCTAGTTTTATTTCCTTAGTTGTTTTTAGTTTGTTTACTTGTTTATTTCATGTGCTTCGATTGTTTAACTCATGCATTAACCTATGTCTTGTCTAGCAGGCCCAACTAGACATGCAAGTGCCCTTGTTTTTCTCACCCAAGTGAAGAAACAGACAAAACAAAGATAACGCCTCAAAAAGTCCTGCTCGTGACACTGGAAACCTCGAGACAATACTCAACACCAATGATTCGTACAAGCAGAAATGAAAAGGATCGGGTGAGAAAACTGCCCAATCCCCGACCGCCACACCCAAGACTATAGCATCTCGGAGCAGTACTCCAACGGCCTACCCAAGCAAGAAAGTCACACATAGTTCTTCAGGCGGACGAGGAGATAAGAACCCTCCCTCCGGAAAAATTGAAAGTTCTCACAAACTTTGTGCGAGCAAAAAACGGAAAACAATAGTGCAAGAACAGGAGGGACCGAGGGGAGAAATTGATATCCACGATCTCTCCCTCGAAGATATGGAACTAGAAATTGACATTAACAAAATGTTCCTCGACGAAGACCAGCTAGAGAGCACTACTCTGTATAATCCTGAGATGGAAATAATTGGGACCGATACCTTCGAAAAAGAATATTTTTTTGCATTTTAGAGCGTTATTTTTGACAGCGAATCCAAAAAATTGGTTATTGAAAAGATAGATGTAAATAATAAGAAAGGAAAATCTTGTTCAGAGATGAAACTACAGAACATTCGTCCTTCCCAAATCTCCTAGATACACCAAGAAATTGGAGATGCTCTAGACAACTCTATTAGCGACCTTGAAGCGGAGAACGTCAGGTTAAAAGAGCGAATCAAAGAATTGGGGGTAGATCTAATGCCTCTTCCACTGTTTTCTACTCCTTTGGAAATGATCAGGCCCACCGCACCTGCGGAAAAGTTAAAAGGATCATCAAGCCTTCTCACATCAGCCTGAGGCTATGTGGAAAAGAATACAAAGAGAAGAATGGAATTAATAACAGAAGCTTGGGAGATGTCAAAGAGTATGGTCTCTTTTGGAACAAGAGCGCATGCTTTTCATGAGTATCTGCAAGCAGATCTCAAGAATGAGCAAGGTTTCTACCTCGATGCAGTTGTACCATTTGGTGTTAAAGTTACTGGTATGACGGAATTCAAAAGAAGAGAGGAGGATATCCCTTCCCCGGATCGAATAGACAAACTAAACGCATGCTGGAAAGAAAAGGTAAAAAATCTGAATGGTATCATTCAAGCATGTAGCCAGGGCATATCTAGAAGAGACAAACTATTCAAGAAGCTAACTGAGATAGATCTAGCTAGCAGCACCAATGAAGTCCAAGACCCAAAATTGATATTCAACTCATTGTTTTTAACCAAGCAAGCATTTAATGATCAAGTTCAGATCTATAAAAGACTGTCATTTGAAAATTTCTATGGCATTCTTGAATATGGTGAAGATGACGTGAAAAACTGGCTAGTCGGTTATTCGATTAAAAACCAAGATATTCAAGAAGCATTGCACAACCTCTCTATTGATCTAAGGGACTTGGAAAGTGAATTCTTCAATATAAAAGTCCAGTATGAAATCAATGTGGCACCCATGAGGAGCTACATCGAAGAGTGGTTCAAAAAGGTTGTTGACAAGATTACCAATGAAGGGCAAAGGACTCTTCACACGGTTCCCATAACCATCGAGGAAAGCCATAAAAGGACATCAACGAGCAAATGACAAGGCATGGGACACCATAATAGTAAGTTGATACTGATCACATTCTTTTGTCTTTGTCGATGTCTTCATCCAGTTACTCTATCTCTTTAAATACAAAGCTTTAACCGAGGACTGATAATTTTCTCTTTCTTCTTGCCAGGTCTTACTATTTTCCATCCTCGACTTTCTTCTTTCTACAAGCTTGATTCTTGTACGTCTTTGCTTTGTAATCTATGGGAGCCCTAATCCCAATCATTATTGCAAATGCATTTATATTTCACAGAATATGTACTGAACTATATAATTTTTTACATATTCCAAGACAACTATTTTGGGAAATATTCTCAAATGTATTTTGTAACCCTCTTTATCTGAATATAAAATATTTGAGGTTGTTCTATGGTGATCTTCAATGTATGGTGTTGTTTTTTTAATTTTGTATTTTTTTTTAAATTAACTCATTCCCTGTACATGTTGGGGTCATGTTCCTGTTTAATATTGTGCATATATTGCAGCTTCCTATATTTCAGAATATTCTTCCATATACAAAATGCTAAGTCATATTTTTTTTCCTATTGCTTATGGGTTTGAGCAAAATTTGCGAGCCAAAAACACCCTTCAAATTGGAACATGGTTTAAATTTGGACCACAAATAACCTATTAAGATACATTAATATGAATACATTTTAAATAAATATAAAAAAAATCTCTTTAAACTTGAACCTGACTTTCTCGAGCTCCTGGATTGGTCCCGAGTTCCCGGGTTAGCGGACTATCAGATCCTCATATCCATCTATATCGTCACATCATGATCCCAATCGATCATCATCCCTTTCAACACTTAGCCAATTATCTCACCGTAGGGTCCCGACTTAGCGCTATCAAATTCTTATGCTCTATGTTTCGTGATATACATCTTGCACCCAACACTTCCATGATATACATTTTGCACCCAACACTTCCGTGATTTACAATTCGACCCCAGACTCCTGGAACTCGCAAGCTTCACTATACCCGGATTCACAAAATTTTCAAACCATTTATCTCTCTCTTCATTCCCTGTCACATTCTTGCCCTTCCCAATGCACATTCATTATGCTTTTACTAGCGACAACTCAGCACACAGGTTCAGAACAATTCTGTGATATACATATTGCACCAGAAACTTCTATGGTCTATAATTCCTCTAGCTCGCAAGCTTCACTCTACCGGAGTTCACAAATGTTTCAAATCATTTATCGCTCCGTTCCATCCCTGCTACATTCGTGTCGTTCCCAATGCACATTGATTATGATTTTACTAGCGACAACTTAGCACACAGGTTCGCTTATTGGCATTAATAAGAAAAAAATGCATTCAACCACGATTTACGAGAGTCCGGCCAACCGAAATCTCTTTAAACTTGAACATGACTTTCTCAGGCTCCTGGATTGGTCGCGGGTTCCTGAGTTAGCGGACTGATAGATCCTCATCTCCATCTATATCGTCACATCATGAGCCTGACCGATCGTCGTCCCTTTCAACACTTGGCCAATTATCTCACCGCGGGGTCCCGACTTAGTGCTATCGAAATCTTATGCCCCATGTTCCGTGATATACATCATGCACCCAACACTTCCGTGATATACATTTTGCACCCAACACTTTCATGATTTACAATTCAACCCCAGACTCTTGGAACTCACAAGCTTCATTATACCCGAGTTCAAAAAAGTTTCAAACCATTTATCGCTCTCTTCAATCCCCGCCACATTATCGCCCTTCCCAATGAACATTCATTATTCTTTTACTAGTGACAACTCAACACACAGGTTTAGAACAATTCTATGATATACATCTTGCATCGAAAACTTATGTGGTCTACAATTCCTCCAACTCGCAAGCTTGACTCTACCCGAGTTCACAAATGTTTCAAGGCATTTATCGCTCCCTTCCATCCCTTCTACCTTCGTGCCCTTCCCAATGCACATTGATTATGCTTTTTCTAGCGACAACTCTACACACATGTTCACTTATTGGAATTAATAAGCAAAAAACACGTTCAACTGCGATTCACGAGAGTCTGACCAACCGTCATTGTTTTTCATACCTAGTCAATTCTATGGTCGTCCGTTCTCGGGTTGTCACAATCGAACTCTCATTCCTCGTGTTTCGTGATATACATATTGCACCCAAAACTTCCATGATCTATAATTCCATACTTAGCCAACTTTATGGCCGCCAGTCCCCAAGTTGGCGCTAATATAAATCTTGCACCCAAAACTTCTGTCATCTACAATTCTGTGATATACATCTTGCACCGAAAACTTTCGTGGTCTACTATTCCTCCAGCTCGCAAGCTTCACTCTACCCGAGTTTATAAATGTTTCAAAGCATTTATCGCTCCCTTCCATCCCCGCTACCTTTGTGCCCTTCCCAATGCACGTTGATTATGCTTTTACTAGTGACAACTCAACACACATGTCCGAAAAAATTGGCATTAATAAGTGAAAACCTCAAGGAAATCTCCCATTAATATGCATTAAACCGTGATTTACGGGATCCTGATCGACCACCCTTCCTTTCCATACTTAGCCAATTTTATGGCCCCAGGTTCCCAGCTTGACGCTATCGAACTCTCATTCCCCGTGTTCCGTGATATACATCTTGCACCCAAAACTTTCGTGCTCTACAATTCCACCCCACACTCGAACTCGCAAGATTCACTCTACCCGGGTTCACAAAAAGTTTCAAAGCATTTATCGCTCACTTCCATCCCCGCCACCTTCGCACCCTTCCCAATGCACATTAATTATGCTTTTCTTAGTGACAACTCACCACACAAGTTCAAAAGGATTGGCATTAATAAGCAAAAACCTCGAGGACATGTCCCATTAAAACGCATTAAACCGTGATTTACGCGAAAACCTCCAAGACATCTTCCATTAATATGCATTAAACCGTGATTTACGGGAGTCCGACCAACCACCCTTCCTTTCCATACTTAGCCAATTTTATAGCCGTGGGTTCCCGGGTTGGCGTTATCGAACTCTCATTCCCCGTGTAACGCCCCATATCTTGGCCTTTAGGGAGTTAGAACATTGATTGTTTACTCATCTTAGTAATTCAATCCTTAACATTTGTTTGGGCTCAGTTAGATTGGGATAGATATTTGAGATATGTACATCTTGACCTAATTATGGGTTGCATGATATTACTTTCATCGTTGTATATTCATGATGATGATAGCTCTTTGGTTTGTTTAAACATGCAAGTTAAAATGTGGAATTTAGGTACATGGATACTAGTTCAAGTTATGATGTGAATGCATAACATATGTAAGGCATGATAAAAATAAACATGCATTTCTTAAATTGAACGTCAATACAAATATGGATCCTTATATGAAATTATTATGTATATGCATAGATATGAGTTATTGGTGAATTAACTTGCAGGTTAATGAGCTATGCGATAGCCAAATGACTATAGTGTTGAGGTAACTTGGATATCGTAGATATCAAAAAGATAGTATATGATATATGTTGTACTTATTATTTAATTTATGATTCAAAATATTGTTATGATTTGTGGTGAGTGTGGTTGACAGGACACACAGCTTGCCCATAGTGGTTGTTTGATGACGTGACTCTAAGAACAGTAGTTGCACAATAGGGCTTGATGTAGGGTGTTGACCCTAGTTCTATAAGGAGGGGTGGAGGTATTTCCCACCGTTTATCCTCTGAAACCTAGAGTCGTGGGAGGACTGTGTGAAGTCACGTTCCCCTAGACGTGTGATGGTGACTGCTAGTTGCCTGTTGGGGAAGCTTGGTCGATATGTATGACACTTCCGCTTACGGGTTCTATCTAGAGTTAGGTCAATATAGTTGGCGCTCTAGCTTAGTCCAACGGAGGAAAGGATAGGATGGAAGATGGAAGTAGGTTAGGAAGGAAGGATGTTGCGATGTTAGTTGAGAATATTGATTGGGGATTAGGGATGCCACTATTGTTTACTCACTTGGTTCCTACCATGTTTAAAACCCTCTTTGATTTCCTATTGATATTTTAAGTGTGATAATGAGTTATTCATGAATTGGTGTAATTTTGTTCGTTAAGATTATTAAATGATGCATTACTTGATATCTTGTCCTACATGTCTTAGTGATCATATAGGAATTATGGACTAGAGGCAATGATTGTTTATCATTAGTACATACATGAGATATGTGTCTGCTAACTACGCACACATACCCTACCTATTTACACTAGTACAATTAATTAATGTATTAATTATTAAAGTAATTATTAACTATTTAATTGAATGTTTATTGAATATGTAAATTATATTGCATACAAAATATCTAGAAGCATTAAATACATTATTGACTTTGATAGATGGTGGGTATAATGAATTAAATGAGCATGGTGGGATGTTATGTACCTTTTGAGAAAATTGTCAAATTACATTTATTAGCTAGCATTAGAAGAAAGACTTTTCATTTTATTTATTGTTGTTTAATGCAAGTCATTTATATTTTAGTTTTA
>ML821599.1:60219-73995 GCA_009831015.1 Picea engelmannii
AATTTCCAGGAATATCTAACACACTTTTTATTTTTTGATATAAATGTCATAAATTTGTGTTTCATGGTTTTTTTCTACTCACACATATAGAGAGTATGTTGTTTCTTGCATGCTTACCACCTGTCCTCCATACTACTTGCCACATCTGCGCTGCAATTTCCATCTATCGCTGCTACTTTTTCCCCATCCATTTGCATTTATCCCCATTTCAACCCGGCAGGGACTTCGTTGCCATGCAACACTTGTTTATGCTCGTAATGTCATATTCAATCATATGCATAGAGATTATTTTGTGGAACCTTCGGAAATGTTTTCCTATATGTAAAAAATTATCTTACTTTGATTCAAATGGTTTATATATATATAAACCATTTGAATCAAAGTAAGATAATTTTTTACATATAGGAAAACATTTATGTAGATATATATAATATATAATATTAATTTTTAAATAGTTTTTATTTTTTTTTCAAATTTGTAGATATTTATAAAAAATATAATTTATATGTTGGATTCTCCACTCTAATGGGATGATCTCATTGATGAAGGTCCATTAGAGTGTTTGAGACGTTTTATGTTTAGTTCTCCCTCGTTAAATATAAATAAGGATAGAGTTCTTCTTAAGAATTATATGTGGAGTTTATTTAATTTGGAGCTTAACTTATTGAGAGGTCAACCAACCTTAAGATACAAGTGAACAAAAGTGGATTCCGTCGATAAAAAAATCATTGTAAGGTGTTTTCCTACCTTGTTAAGTCGTAGACAAAGCCCCTTGTTAGGTATAAAACCCCTATTAAACCCTAGATATTGAATTATTACATTTCTAGTGTTATATTTGTATTTAGGCTAGAACCTTTCATTGCACTTTTTCATTATAATTGTACTGTTTTTCTCCTATATATACCAAGGAGGCATAGTCTTAGGATCATCATATATCATCTTGTACATTTAATATATTGTAAAAGGAGGCTTCTCCCTCGAAGTGAACCATTATTCATTGATTTTTTATCATTCCTAAGGCATTGGTTCATAACATTTGGAATCAAAGCATCAATCCTAGGGTTTTGTTGCTTCAAGCGAGTCATGTTGGAATTTTCGCTATAACTTTTTTTCCTGAGATGCTTCAAATGACGAAATTCATAGGTTACTTAGGAGACATATCAAAGTACCTCTAGTTAAAATTTCAAAGTGGATTTATCAGATTCTCAGGAATACCTTAAAAAGGAAATAGAAAAGAAGATGGATGAAAATTGGGAGCATATGGAAAAGAAGATATTAGATTTGCAAAATTCCATGTATTACATGATCATACATGCTCATGAATTTTCTTTACCCTAAGACTGAGCTTTAAAGGAGAACATTCGACATGAGGTGCATCTCTTCAAACCTAAATACCTATAGGAAGCTTTTAGTATGGCAAGGAAAGTGGAAAACAAAATATGGTTATTAGAAGGGTGACCTATAACAACTATAGAGAGAACCATGTTCCCTCTCCTGACCTCCATCAATGGACAAGGTTGACACCTCAACAAATGGATGAAATAAGAGCAAAGGGACTATGTTTCAATTATGATAGCAAGTATAGTAAGGGGCACAAATGTTGTGAAAATAAATTATTCTACATAGACTATGAAGAGGAAGAAGATCAAGAATTGGAATCATCACAAGATTTGGATCTAGAAGATACTGCTCCAATGATATATTTTCATGCATTGGTCAACATCAATACTCCACAAATCCTCAAGATACAAGGTACATCAAAAGAAAAAGGTAACAGTGTTGATTGATTCCAGTAGTAACCATAACTTCAACAATTACAAATTAGCAAAAGATCTCAATTTCTTTGTATATCCAACATCAGAGTTTCAAGTATGATTGCAAATGGAGGGACCATAATTTTTTCTAGGAAGTGCCATAGTATTAAGCTCAATATGGGGGGGTGTTTTTGGATAGTCCCGTGATTTCCATCCAATTGGGTGGCATTGATGTTGTATTAGGGGTCCAATGGTTACAATCATTAGGAATAGTGGCCCTTAGTTTTCAACATTTTTTCATGAGATTTTCTTCAGAAGGCAATGAAATTGAGCGTAGAGGTATCCAATGGAAACCCTCTAAGGTAATAAGCTCTAATAGCATGACAAAATTACTTAAAAATGGACACCATGGTGTAATTGAACAATTTTTCTCACTAGATGTTCAAACATCAATGTCCTCTGATCCATTGGATCTCCAAATAGTTATGACCAATCATTCCAAGGTATTTGGAGAAATACCTAAAGGTATTCCACTTGCTCTATATCATGACCATGTTATTCATTTGCAACCAAGAAGTGTGCCATCTAACACTAGGCCTTACAAGTATCCATATGCACAGAAGAGTGAGATTGAGTGTATGATCCAAGAAATGTTACAGGTCGACATCATTCAACCTAGCCAAAGTTCTTCCTCTTCATCAGTGGTGATGGTTACAAAAAAGGATGGTTCATGGTGTATGTGTCCAGATTAAAGACAACTCAACAAATGATAATCAACGATTAGTTTTTTATTATTGTCATTGGTGAATTATTAGATGAATTGCATGGAGCAATTTCTTTACTAAGTTGGATTCGTTCAGGATATCATCAAATCAGAATGAGGCAGGAAGACATTCCCAAAACATCCTTTAGAATGCATGAAGGTGTTAGGGACCTAACCTCCCTAACCCCTCATGTAGGTAGAATAATATAATTTCCATGTAATAAATGCCGACATTAGTTTATAAGGACTATTTAATAAATAAGAACAAGTCAATGTAAGAAGACCTAATTGAAGCTTTCACTTCTAAAAAGATCTTCCGCTAGAAGGTTCTTTAGAATATAGAATTAGTATAAATAAGAGTAGGAGGAATGACAAGTTTTGTCTTGAGAATTATTGTAATATAGTGTTTCTCTACTGGAGGTTTCCCCCTCGAAGAGGCAAGTGAACATTGTTTCCTATCAATACAGGTATTATTTTGGTGTTGTGGTTTCATATAATGTGTTGATCCATTGTTATTTTTTGCACTAATTTTGTTTCTCTTCTATTATAATAGATCTAGTACCTTACAAGTGGTATCAGGGCACTTTCCTTGGCAGAAACTTGTGGGTTATGTTTTTCAAGGTAGAGACGTATTCTAGCGTCTTAAAACTACAAAGATCTATCGTTCAACGCATAAATCTATGGTCGAGGAAGCATACACGTAGGAACTACAAGTGGTACTTAAGCGCACATTGTTGGCCACCCTTGTAAACCTTGTTGGTACCCCTTCGAGTGGTAGCGCATTAGACAAAACATGTATATGGATCAAACTAGATATCATGAAGCCCTTTGTAGATACATTGATCAGCCGCCTGACTGCTATAGTGCCACTAAGAACAACACTCAAGAAGATACTCTCTAGTACCTGGGTAATCAGGTAGCACAGTTAAGGGTACGGTCTAGCCTCCTCAGTTGGTGCCCTTGCCTCCCACATTCGGGTTGCAAATTCCTACACATTTCTTCTTGTTAAGAATTTGGCCATTTCGCCACTGCATTATTAATTTAGGACCTATCCCATTGGATTCCTCTCCTCGCCCTGATCGCAGTGGTACCTTTAATTTTCAAGATTTTTCTTTTCAATGGACTTGAGGCCCCTATTTTCCACCTCTCCTATTATGTTCCCATTTTTTCCCCAATCCTCATGGTACCTATCACTTATAAGTCCTTCTTTTTTGTGGTCCCACCCACCCATTTCACTTATAGTCACCCCTCATATCCAAATGGCCACCACTCGCAACCAAGACTTGCAAGCTTCCATCATTAAGACCAAGGAGTTCCTCCACCAAGTGACTTCTGAGATTGCTTCCTCCAATTCCCGCATTGAAAAATTAGAGACCCAAGTCCAACAACAATTTGACACCATGGATGCCAAATTCATGGGACAAATTTCCACCCTCCAGACTATTGTCAACCAGTTGTTGAACCGCCCCCAAGACCCTTCCTCCTCGGATCAACCGTCCCACTTAGATGGTGTTGATTCCTCCCTTTCTATATTTTTTCAATCCAACTCCTTTCATTGTGACCCATGTCTTCCCCAAGTTCAGGTCAATAAATTTGATGGCTCCAACCCCACAGATTGGGTCACTCAAATTGAACATTATTTATCTCAACATGGCATTATCGATGAGTTGGAAAAACTTCATTATGTTGTTCTCTATCTGGATCTTGAATGTTGAAAATGGTGGAAAAGGTGTAAAAATGTATGCTAGGGCTATATTGCATGGACCCAATTTGTTGGAGAGCTCTATGAACTCTTTGACACTGACACCCACTATTTAGGACATTTAACCAAGTTGAAACAATCATGCACAATGGAAGACTTTATAACTGCCTTTGATCATTTTGCCTTCAGGATAGAGGGCATGACAGATGCATTCTTCTAGAATGCTTTATCAGTGGCCTAAAGGATGAAATTTGAGCCCAGGTCCACATGGCTTACCCTCAAACTTGGTTGGAAGCTACTAAATGTGCCAAAGAATCCTAGCAAGTTGTGTTTTCCCAGAACAAAAAAACCCTCTTTTGTTCCTCACCCTCACCCCACAAATCTTGCCCCCCTTGCTAGTCCCCTCAAGGTTTAGAAATTAACTTGAGCTGAAATGGTTGAGCACCAACTCAAGGGTCTTTTCTATAATTGTGATGAAAAATATTTTCCCGGGAACAAGTGTAAGGAACAAAAAAAATTTATGGCCATTTATGAGGATGTTGTTGAAAAATAAGTTGTAATTCCCCCTGTTGAAGAGCTACACCTTCCAGGTGCTACTATGGATCCCGCTGACCCACCCAAAGTTAACCCCCTGATTTCATTGCATGCCTTCAATGGCTTCTCTGCTCCAAAAACCCTCAAACTCATTGGCTATATTAAGCATGGGAAAGTCATCATCCTTGTTGACAGTGGAAGCAACCATAATTTTATTCACCATTGCATTTCCCAGGAAACCAATTGATATATTCGTGCCATCAACAATTTTCAAATCATGATAGCCAATGGTGAGTCCATGAAATGTGGTGGGAGTTGTGAAAATGTATGTCTTCAAATTGGACAGTGCCACCTGAAATCTCATATGTTTGCCATCGACATGGGTGGTTGTGACATTGTGCTAGGTATTGAATGGTTACGCACTATGGGCCCCATTCTCGTGGATTTTAAGGCATTAACCATGCAATTCCACCAGGAGGGAAAACAATATCAATTCCAAGGACTTATAGCAGGTTCTCCTGAGATCATCAGTTCTCATCGAATGGAAAATCTTCTGAAGAAAGTTCATTCAGGTATTATTTCCCAACTCCATTCCATTCAAGAAGTTGAGACACCCTCTGTGCATCTTGACCTCTAATCTATCATCTCCAAACACCAATTTGTTTTCCCCCCTTCCCATGGTGTTCATGATCATTCTATTCCCCTTGTTCCCAACAATCTTCCTTCTAATGTTCGCCCTTATCGTCATCCCTTTTCCCAAAAGAATGAAATTGAGAAAATCATGCAAGAGTTTCTCCAAGTGAATGTTATCTGCCCTAGTACCATCTCCTCTTCTTCTCATGTGGTCATGGTACTCAAGAAAGAAGGTACTTGGAGCATGTTTCCTGACTTTCGTGCCCTCAATAAACTCACCATCAAAGACAAGTTTCCCATTCATGTCATTGATGATCTCTTGGATGAATTGAGTGGTGCTTGGTACTTTACTAAACTTAATCTTCGTTTTGGATACCACCAGATACATATGAAAGAAGCAGACATTCCCAAGACTTCCTTTAGAGCTCATGAGGGTCACTATGAGTTCTTGGTCATGCAATTTGAACAATGTAATGCCCCCTCCACCTTCCAAAGTCTCATGAATCATGTCTTCCATCCTTTTCTCCGTCATTTTGTCTCAGTTTTATTTGATGATATTCTCATCTATAGTAAAACTAGGATGTCCCATCTCGCCCATGTGGATCAAGTTCTCCATCTACTCTCTAAGCACTAACTTTTTCTCAAAAAATCTAAATGTTCCTTTGGAGCCTTAGAAGTGGAGTACCTCGGTCATATTATGGGAAAGGACAATGTACGGGTGGATCCTAAGAAAATTCAAGCTATGCAGGATTGGCCTCGCCCTAAAACCATTAAGAGCTTGCATGGATTTCTAGGTTTAATAGGTTATTATCACAAGTTTTTTAAGAATTATCGCAAAATTGCAGCACCTCTCCTGCTCTCCTTAAAAATAATTCGTTCACTTGGACTCCAACAACTGACCAATCCTTCCAGGCCTTGAAAGACACTATGTGTGCGACTCTGGTCCTATCCCTTCCCGACTTCACCGAGACTTTTTTCTTGGAATGTGATGCTTCCAGAAAATGAATTGGGGCAGTCCTCATGCAAGATGGTCGACCTTTGGACTTCACCAACAAACAAAATTCAGACAGAAATTTGGGCCAATCCATCTATGAAAAGGATATGTTGGTTATTCTGCATGTTGTGGATCTCTGGCATCCTTATCTATTGGGGCAATGCTTCCATATTAAAACTGGTCACGAGAGGCTCAAGTATTTTCTGGAACAAAGGATTTCATCCCCGAAGGAAAAAAAATGGGTCACCAAGCTATTTGTCTGTGATTATGAGATCATTTACAAGAAGGGAAAAGAAAATGTAGTTGCTAATGCTCTTTCTCGAAAATATGAAGAAGAAGGGTCCCTCTTTTCTCTCTCCTTCGTTGTACCCGATTGGCTCCAAGTTGCTCGTCAGGAATGGTTGCAAGATCCCAAAATATCTCTCCTGATCCAAAAATTGCAAGCAAATTCTCTAGCCTCTCCATGGTACTCTTGGCACAATAATGAGCTTCATGACAAAGGTCATTTCTATCTAAGCAAATAGTCACAACCTAAATCTACGGTGCTTTCTGAGCTTCATGCTTCACCCACCGCTAGGCATTCAGGGTTTACCAAAACCTATGAAAGGGTCAAACAATCTTTTTTCTAGGGATGGTATGAAACAAGACCTTTACACCTTTGTGGATGAATGTGATGTATGCCAACGCAATAAAGGAGAAACAATCAAAGACGTTGGCACACTCCAACCCCTTCCAATTCTCCCTTCTATTTGGCGGGATATCTCTATGGATTTCATTGCGGGCCTCCCTAAATCCAACAACAAGACAATAATCATGGTGGTGGTTGATCATCTTTCCAAATATGCTCATTTATTTGCTCTGCAACATCCCTTCACCAAATCCATAGTGGCCCAAGTTTTCATGGATAATATCTTCAAACTTCATGGCATGTCGCATTCTATTGTCTCTAACAGGGATCCCACGTTCACCAACAATTTTTGGCAATAAGTTTCAAGCTACAAGGCACCCAGTCACATCTTAGCACCACCTATCATCCCCATACTGATGGCCAAACTGAAATTGTCAACAAGTGTTTGGAAATGTATTTAAGGTGTTTTGCATCTGACTGCAAGCATCAGTGGGCTCAATGGTTACCACTAGTTGTCTTTCTCTCATGTGTTATGCTTGGAAGGTTACTTGTGGATGTTTTTTGCTGATTTTGGATGGGAATTTATGCAATTAGGGTTTTATCTCTTGGTTTCTTGGATGAAGTAAGTGAATTTTCTACAATTTGTTCTTGTGCTATTAATACTTCATGGTAAATTTGTTATTTTATGCTAGAGGGGGTGGTAGGCTTGCCTACAATACTTGTTATTTGATCCCTTTATGTCACCAGGGAAGCCTCCCTTGTGGTGAACCTCTTCTATCACTAAAACGAGGGAAGTTCTTACTAAGGTGACAATGGTAGGTTCTTCCATATTTATGCAATATTTGGGTTCTTGTGTTGGGCTTTGCATAAGTACAAATCCTGTGATAACAATCAATAATCAATGAATACAACATAGATGAATTGTTTTATATGTCCTTCCCCACATGCATTACCATGTTCATGCAACCACGATTTAAATCGATTGAAATGTAGGACTATGCATTGTACCTGCCAAGGTACCACACCAATAGATTTGAAAAACACCTAAGATTCTCCTACTACTTGAATAATTTCACAATGCGCCACCACAATCAAGGAACAACTTTTGCCTTTGTTAAGAAACACATTGAAGACAACTTCCCCACAACAAACGTTGATCTTAACATCTAGTTGGAACACTCCCCCCGGGATAATCTTGTAGAACAACTAATGTGCTTTAGGGAATCTCTCCATGGAACAATATATTTTTGACACAAGTCCATGAATGAACTAATATATATATATATGATTTCACAGCTCGATTACCCAATATTTTTCATTACATTGCGTACAATCGACACTAAATCATGCCTAGTAGCCCACCAACTAATGTGCACAAGCAACAACACTAAAGCAATCAAAATAATATCTCCATAACATCTAACATCTACATACATGCATCAAAGTTTCATAGCCTTTTGTGATGAGGTCATGGAGAAACACCTCCATTCAAAAGACTATTGGTACATGTCTATTATCTAACCCTTTTACCAACATAATTTATATATCAAGTTTTATGTAAACCAATATTTTCTAACTTTACTTGCATTGGCAGGTATGAATGGAAACACAGAGGATCTGCATATATTCATGGTTTTCTATGCTTGGACAATGTACTTAATATGGACACACTTGACTGGGACAATGCAATCGAGGTTGCAAATGCTAAGGATCACTTCGATCAATATATTACAACTTGGAATCCATGAGATGGAAACCACAGGAACTCCTTTGTTTCAAAGCTCTATTCTTAATGATCCTTGCTTGTTAGGCACATAAGACATATTCAAAACCGATCCAAGTCATGAATATGGAGAACTAGTAAACTACATTCAGTGCCACACAAAATGCACATAAAGTACTTGCTTGATAAATAAAGGAGCTACCCTTGCATGTCATTGCAATGCATCATGGGAGTTACATGCCTCATCTGACCTTTTCATTGATGAGCATGGCAATAAAACCTACAACCTTGATCAAAATGATGATCGACTAAATAGTCATAACCCTTCGATCCTATCAATTTGACATGGCAACGTTGACTGCCAACCAATCCTCTCCCTCCATGCCATTCAAAAGTACATTTCCAAGTATGAATCCAAAGTAGAAACAATTTCTGAAATCTTTCGCCATATGTTTCCAAGAATTGCCCATTCTACACCTCTTTTCGATCCTTTCATAATTGCAGTTCAAAATTCCTTACATAAGCATTTGTAGAGTGTGACATATGAGCACAAGAAACATGCCATATGTTGCAAAAATTTCCCCTCACTATAGTAGTCTCCCCTTCTTCTCCTTGAATGTTAGATGAAAATTTTATAGGCGTATCTTGCCAAAGAATAACACATCTTTCGTGGTAACAAACTTCATAGATGCATGCCTTTTGCATCCACCCATGCTAGAATCCACACATCTTGTAAATGTTGCAAGATGTTGGTCGTATGATGCTTGACAAAAAAATGAAAAATGGAAAATAAGAGAGCCAAAGGCAATGGTTTGTGTTCTACCATGCTACTCTACGATACCTGCTATAGATGCACCCTCCAATGTAGATTTTTGTAGGAGTGAACTCATGCTATATAAACCTTTTCATAATATTCCATTAGACATAGGCACTTCCAATGAATAAATCATTGCAAATTGGGCACAAGTCAAGAACACATATGCTCGTGGGCATGTCGACTACAAATCCCCCACATCTCTTCCTATTGCACAAGAAAATGTTTTTGGAGATGAAATGTATACCCCACACCCCATGGATTTGGATGAATGGGAAATGTTATCCTAGCTCCACCCTACCAACGACATCTAAATAAGTGACCTTGACATGCTAGGCGATTGTGACTTTGACAACAACCATAATTGGAATACTGCATCTATTCCCTTCAAGTTGCAAGAAATAGCCATATGATTCATAGAAAACAATTGCTCACGCCACCAACTTTCACAACCGTGGTATTCTAATACACCCTCTTCCAAAACATTGTCCCCCACCCAACTCAAATCTCTCTCCATTATATTGAAGCACTCCACAAAAGAAATAGAGCAACCCTCCACAAAGAATTATCATACATGGTACTACATGTACCGGAAAGTCATACTTGATTGATTGCATTAAAGAAACACTTTCATCAACCACAAAATTCCTTCAAAACCCATTGTTATTGCTTGCTTTGACCAGTGTTGTAGCCTTCAACATCCAAGCATCTACAACCCATTCCTCCCTTCATGTTCTTATAAAGCATTTCCTCTCGTCAGAAGGAAACTCGCTTTCCAGCCTCCAAGAAGACCTTAACCATATCTGATACATTCTCATTGACGGAATGAGCTTCATATGGCTAACATTTTTCATCCACATCGACGAGTGTCTTCAAGAAGCATTCTCTCTACATAAAAACACCCCTTCTGGAGGCTACTCTATTATTCTTGTCGGAGACCTTGGCCAATTGCCACCTGTTAGTAACATTTCTTGTCCTAGGCACAAGAGTATTCGGGTTTGCAAGTCGCATGAGAAGCGCCCGAGCGCAACGCGAAGAATCTCATTTCAGGCTTCCAAACAAGTAGGCGGGCAAGATTATATTGTTGATGGTTTAGATTTATCCAAGCGAGCAGATCGACGGTTGGCGGGAAATCGTGGCTAGCGGAGGTGCGCCGAGATTAGCGCATTGGATAACACCCATTGGGTATGCAGGAGAGGATGGCAGTCGTCCATCCAAAGGACGCGTGGCGCGAGATCTAGCCGCGTCGGTGTTTCGACATTCGGGAGTTCGAAGGGTGAGAGTTTCATGTCATTCTACATCTTGAAACCCCGAACCCCGAAAGTGTCGAAAGCGCTCAAAGTTGGGCCCGCAGTATCGAGAAATAGTCTCAGCCATCCATCCAAAGGGGACACCTGGTGTGCGCGATTAGGCTCTTCGTCGTTTCGCCCATCGCAATTTCGAAATGCAAGGAGCGGCTCCCTCATATCCTTGATGCACGAAGTGACGAAAGCATTCGGGACCCAGGCCCACAGCATCGTCGGGTGAGTTTAGGACCGTCAGATTTGAGAAGGATGTGTGGCACCCAATTGAGCCATCTCGGTGTTTCGCCCATCGCGACTATGATAAGCAGGGATCAACCCCTTCCTATTCGCGAACATCAAAAGCGCCTACGGAAATAAACGTAGGGTCATAGCTCGTGGTCACTTGGGAAATAGGAAGAGCTTTGCAAAGGGGGCCAAAGGCGTCGGGTCTAGTCACCGAAAGGTTCATCGTGTCTCTGGGTTCCATTTGATTCGACCTCAAGCCTGGTTTTCGCTTGAAGTAATTGAAGGTGAGAAGGGGTGGTTGAAACCTCTCCTCATGCATTAAGTATAGGGTATGGAGAGTCTGGCAAGCGGTCTGCTCGAGAGGGTCCTGTGTACCATTTCTTCCAAAAAATCCATACCGAGTCTTCGACCAGCCGGAGGAGGTCTGCACACGCTAGCTCGACTCTTAATGGCTCAGCTACTTCCCTTGCAGAAGCCATGCGCAGTTAAGGTGGCGTCTGACAAAGAATAGTCGTCCGAATTTGGCCGAGGGGACACCAAGTCTTGGGTGCACGATCGGCCAGAGTCTGCATGCGTAGACTGTCAGAATACATGCAGACGCAATGTTTTTAATGCAACGTCTTGTTTTTGTTGTTGTTGTTGTTTTTGAGTATATGTAGGTGTTTTCGCCATTTTGGTAAGGGGGATCGATGGTAGAGCGGAGCTCCCGATTGTAATGTTTTAACAGGCACTCTAGTTCTCTGGTTATGCATCTGTATGTAAGATTTCTTATTTAATGAAAGACAGTTTCCTTATTCCATCTAGTTTTCATCTCATACCGAGAGAGTTCGTGATCAACTGATTCACACAAATTATGACAATTATGTTGTGATAAAGGATTTATTGGGGCACTATTGTTTTCTCTGGCTTTCTACATTTGAGCGTAAGAAGATCTTGCGTTTAGATGTCTTCTTCCACAGTTTGTTAGGAACCTGATGTTTATGACAGACCTTTGCACCTCTCCGATACAAGTCTTCCCCCTACTCACCCTTACTACAACTCACTGTCTGAATTTATCTAAGACCTCACTTGCCCATGCATGCCTAGCCTAGTTTCGGAGTTGGAACCACATCATTTGAGTTAACCTCCATTTGATCACCCCATTAAGCAAATCGTGACATAAACTGATGGGCGTCGGGCTCTGCTCCTACTGCAATCCAGTGGTGACCTCCAACGCTAACACCACCTATAAAAAACATTCCACTATATGCAGGCACATCCCATGGATCCTCACTTTGACATAGATTTAACACAATGATCACTCTACAAACTATATTTTGTCAACAAGGGGATGACCCATCGCAAGAAACCTTCAGGAACATCCTTCACAACATTAGAAATACATAACCTTCTTTAGAGGATTGAAACGTTCTCATGTCAAGGGTTAACTCCTTCCTTTCTTAGGATGAGCTATGTACTTTCCATGCTTCAATGCACTTATTTGCAAACAACAAACTAACCACCCAACATAATCAACAAATGTCAAAGTTTTTAAACGTTCTAGTAGCACTCCCAAACATTGAGCAAAGCAACAACCATGTTCCCTCTACATTTGAAGATGAAAAATTGGATCCAAAAGTCTTTCTTTGCTCTAACCAAAAAGTGACGTTAACATTTGACTTATGGGTTGCATGGCCTTCTTAATGGATCACCCAGTCAAATTATTACCATATTCTACAAAGAAAACCACAAACCTCCCCAAATACCAACATATGTGGTTGTGAGCTTTAACAAGTACATTGACACTCCACGAGATCCCAACAATCCTACTTTTGTTCCAATTCCACCTATACAAAGGGGGAGTCATACTTAGATCCCAAGTAAAATGGCACAAACATTAACAATACATGAATCTCAAGGGATGACATTACCAAAAGTTACAATTGACATTGGTATAGTTGAATGACCAGGTCTAACTTTCCTTGCAATATCTAGACTCCCCTCCTTGAAGGATCTTCATATCTCCCTGGCATTTACCTTCAAAGGTGCAAAATAATGAAGGGAAATCCCCATGTCATATGAAGGAAGAAATAAGAGGCCTTGCTCCATTCCAAAGCTTTATCGTCGTTTCTCCTATAACAAGTCCATTTTCAATTTTGTTAGCGTGCCTTCAATCCTTTCATAACCACATTTCTCATGTAACTACTTCTCAACTATAGAATTGCACTTGTCATTACTTCCACCATACATTTCATATTGTCTAGCAACATTTTCTTCATTGCAATTTTATACAAACTTGTCTTTATAAATATTTTGCGGTCTATAACACATTGTTGCTCAACCTTTTTCCATAGACATCGACAAAAATATACCATCATCAAAAGAAAATATTTTCCTTTGTGACTATAGTGGTACTTATCCCTTTTTAGCTTCTTGCCCAAATTGTTAGTTCTCACCATTACTATTTTACTTTCTTTATTTTTGTTATTTCATACATGCTTTACTTAATGTTGCTACTTACTTACCAAATCACTTTTCCATGTGCAACATGTGTCTCTTGTTAATTTACATTCACATTTCCATATCCCTAGCACACATATATCCCCAATGCCTCATGCATATATGTCAAGTTGGTATTTTCACTTCCAATATATCACTTTTCTTCTTCTTTCTATTGCCTTTAAGATTTTTCTTTTGATTCTCTCATTCACTATCTTCCTTCT
>ML821599.1:80965-99140 GCA_009831015.1 Picea engelmannii
GTGATTCTTCATATACTTGATGGAAAAGTTTGGGAGAAACAGACATGCCGATACTTCCTATGGCCATATCTTGTCTATTGAGAAAGTCATTTTTCTCATCGACAGAATCAGGCTCTACTTCCATTGCCATGGTTATTTGGTATAATCCTTTGCATCTTAGAAGAAACAAAATTTTTGGCTTCCATTCCAAATAGTTATGAGGCGTGAGAAGTATTCCCGACGAATAATCCATCTTTTTGTTGTCTTCAATCTTTTGTACCTGGAAAAAATAATTTGGTGTAGCTTTGCTTAGCAGTCCGTCGGCTCTGATACCATGTAAATGTGTTAAACCTGCACAGAATAGATCTAGCTAGAAAATACTACACCCATTTGCAGAGAGAAATTGAGAAAGAAGAAGCAAGATAGAAAGAATGGAAGAATTCTCATTAACCGTATTCCACACACAAAGAGTGAATAATTTACAATAGATATAGGATACATGAGTAACTAATGAGCCATAGTGGTGGTCTAGATTGATCTGAACACACACCAGCAGTTACAAGAGTAAACTGCCACCTAGTTTAGTCTCTCAGGCAGTTACGGGAGTGAACTGAAACCTAGCTGAGTTAACTAGTCAACTAGTCTTCAATTAACTGACTGAACAAAGAGTAGTGAGTTGGTGATGATCCCAATGTTGCATGGTGACAAAACCAATGCAACATCTAAACTCAACTCAACTAGTCAAACTGAAGTGTCAACTGAAAGAGAATATTCTCTAGGTGGAATATTCTCCCCTAAAATATAGGAGACTGGATAATGACTAATTATGACTAATAAACAAGGAATAACCTTAGTAAAAATAAATCCTAGGTGTATGTGAAGTAACTCCAACAATATATGCAAGCTTTGATCAATGGGTTAGTACTTCATATAAATCAATGACTATCTGATGAAAATATAAGCAATTTGATAATGAATATTGACGAAGTCAATGTTTATAAAATAGCAATGAAAATTATGTCACTTCTTCAATAAATGCTGAAACAAAATGGCATTCAATGCAATAAATCAACACTTCATTCAATTAATGCCTTTAATCATCATTCAATTGCTTATAAAGAAGAACGTTTAGTTGCACCAATGATGTAATAGCTAAGGATGACGACAACAATAGGTTAGTTAGGTTAGTTAGGGTTTGATTCAAGATTTTAAAAGTTGTTGTGATCAGGTTCACTTCAAAGCAAGGTGTCCTTTAGATCAGTGCCTTAGGGTTAATGGAGTCAAAAGTGAAGGACGCAAGAGTTGAAGGATGCAAAGGTAAGATGGCTAAGGACCAGAGGGAGAAGCTTTGAGGTGTTGCTAAAGCAAGGCCTCAAAGTCAAAACCCTAGGGGAGAGAGGCTCACCTTGGTGTAGGAGAACTAGGCCTTAGTGCTCTCTCCTCCTTCCTTAACTCAATGGCAATCACGGCTAGCTGAAGATGAAGCATAAAACCAAGACAAGAGGGTTTGATGAAGTGTTGCTACAGCAAGGCTCTACCAACAAACCCTAGAAAAATTGGCCCAAAGTGTAGAAAACCTAGGCTTTAGGGCGTCTCCTCCTTCTCAGCTTATAGATAGTGCGGCTAGCAAAAAATAAAGAGATAAAGAGAGTGTAGCTACGACTAGGCTCTCTCCTTCTTCAATCAATGGCTAAAAAATTCTCTCAATGGGGACATGAGACAAGGACCTACTTGCGTGCTTGTCACCTAGGATTTATTCAGCAAAATTATAAACATATGCAAGAAATAAGTAATGCAACCATTCAATCAAGAAGTTTTGCAGAAAAATACTTACATATCACCAAGAAATAGCATTGCAAACCCTAGTTGTAACACCTTCCATCAAGAGACATGACAAAATATGCCAAAATAGTCTTCCTTCAACAAGTGCGCATCACTAAATCAGCCAATAACCCAAGAGAGGGCGTAAATTTCAGACCTCACTATGGAGTGAGTAAGTTGTGATGAAAAAATGAAGGTGAAAATCCTTCATTTATACAGTGTCATGACCTAAATTTACATTTTAGGTCATGTAAAAGGCCGACAAGGCCAAAATACTAAATCATATTGTTTTTACATTAAAATGTTAATTTAAAACCCTAATCAAGCTGAAAAGAGACATCAAGCCCCTCTAAAGGAGACGTTAGCCCCTTCTAGGGCAAATGGAGCATCCTGGAGCAAAACGTTAGCCCTCCTTGGGCTCCTCCATCATGCCACACATGCCAATACTGCTCAGTCTGCCTCCCAAGACATCCAATAGGCTGGATGATGTCATGGTCATCATGGGTGACGTCCTAGGCCTTCCAAGGCCAACGTTCCACTGAAAAAGGGCCAATCCCCCTAGGTCAAACTTTGTCGAGGTGCCTCTGGTGGAACGTCCGCTTCTTCTTCGGTGCAAAGCCCCTTATCTATCTTTGTCCTGTCTCTGCCCCCTGATGGGGTCTCAACATCCATCTGATGGGCTCTTCAACCCCATGGAGGTCTGAACTAATCATCTCCCCATGTGTACCGGTCCAAATGGTACCCGTCCGTCGGGCATGGTCCTGCACATCAAAAGCTACGCCCTCCATGGGCTCATCAGTCACAGGGATCATAGCAATGTCAATCACATCTCATCATCAATATTATTAAACATGTGCATAAAATCCCTAATACATCAGTTAACAACTCAAAGACGTTACACAAGCTTACAATACAAGTCTGGAGGAAAAGACAAGGCGTCCTATTGGGCTAGTGTCCACTGGAAAAGGAAAGCTCCCGGAAGAGACCTTATCCAAGCCATGTAAGTGGGTGATGTGGTCAGGGGATGTCCAAGCATCTGGGTGCAGTGAGGGTCAAGGATGCAAGAAATGTTACCTGTGGGTGCCTTTGTAGAAGGCGAGCTGTACCTATCCAGGATGTAATTTTTCCAAGCCCATTATTGCCTTTTATTCTTATTCTTTTATCTTTTATTGCTTTTCTTTTTGTTCAAGAGCTAATCAGGGGACACTGCCCTGGCGTGGTGATCAGTGGTGGCAGCGTTACCCACAAGTACTTTCACAGAAATGAGAAGGCTGGCTGGTGATGAGACCGCCTTTCCCTTGGCCATGCAACCAAGAGTCACTGCTCTGGCGTGGTAACCAGCTGGTGGCAATGTCATATTGCTAGGTACCCATGGACCTAATAGGCTGGCTCGTGATGAGACCCCCTATCCCCTGGTTAGGTCTTGTTTTATTACTTTTCCGGGTCCCTCTTGTTTCTTGCTGAGAAGCTTTTTATTGCTTTCTCGGGGATCCCTGGGCGAAGCATCTCGAGGTTTTATTTTTAGGCTTTTATCTTTTACCAGCTTGCTTTTACCTTCTGGGCCTTTAGCTCCTTCTTCCCACGAGATAAGGTGCAGTCCTGAAAAATAGGTCAACCCAGTGCCCAGACAAGTGGAATGGGATAAGTGAGCAGGAAACAAGATGAAATAGTGGTGCTGTGATGGGAGCGGACGATGGCTTTTCAGAAATCACCCCAGTGGCAAACCAAAACCTACAGACACAGGCTTGCTAGGGCACCCTGTCAATCCCCCCCAAACATGGTCAAGTGGGTAAGTGTAAGATCCAAGCAGTTGTTAGAAATAAAAGGAATCAGATGCATACATTCAATGGTTTTGATGATCAAAGTGACACATACCATGATACCTGGACTAATTACCTCATGGAGCAAGAACCATCTTTGACATAGGAACAAGCCGATGGTGATGGATGCTGCTGCTGCTGACAAGATAAAGATGCTGGAAGAAATAAAAGGTGGGCCCTCTAGGGCCATGCTAAAGTCAATCCTGCTCTCGGTACTCCATGTCTAGGAGCTGTGGGCCTCGAGACATGATCTCCTAGTTATCCCTAAAAGTGGGGGATAACAGTGTCAAGACTCAAACATCCATTGTAGATATAGATGTGATCTTGAAAATAGATTTAAATAATAAGGTGCATGTAAAAATTCTCTTGAATGAAATAACGTATTGTTTGTTCCAAGTGTATAATTAGTTGAAGCTTGATTGCTTGTATTTTCTGATACTTACCAGTTGGTTATGCCAAATATCACAACCTAAGGCTCAAACCGAATACAAAGAGGTTTGTGGGGTCTCATAATAACATCAAAAAATTGTTATTTGGAGTAGATGCCTTGAAAATGGATGGATTGACTTTTAGTAGTCTCATAAAAACAAGGGTGCGAATAGTCCTATGACTTATTTTTGGCTTTTGGTTCTAAAATACTTGTACTATTTTGATCAGAAGGATTGACTAATTCTGTTTATATGCATCCTGGTCGTTATCAAGGAAGAATATGCAGTTTGTTCATGTGTAAAGTTTATGTTATGTTTTAGGTCATCAAGTCATGTCAAGGCGTGAAGCATTGGAGTATGCAAAGAAGTTAAAACTTGATTTGGTTGAGGTAATAACTTTCCTTTTATAGAATTGAAGTTTTTTGATTTTAAGTTTCATGGAATTTATTGTTTTTTTAACACATCTCTTGGGAGAACCCATGATACAAGTATATTCCTTTTTCTATATTTTGGTCATCATATGGTATTGTATGGGTTAATTTGCCATGTATATACTCCCTGCGAGCCAACATTTTTTGTTTTCCGTTGTAACAAGCTAGGGCCTAACTATAGGCTAGCTGGGGCACGCTACGTCATATCACATAATAATCAACAAGTAGAAAAAGAAAACTAATTTTTTTTCTTCAGTTCAATTTGCGATAAACTGTCATAAGCAAGTAGTGACTAACACATCATATATAGACCATCAGTTTCATTTCATTTATTTCAATTTGCAAGAATACTAAATACTAAATATAATAAAACCAAAGGGATCTAGAACGCTTGTCTCCAGTGCTGATACAAGTTGAGGAAGCCCTCTCACATTCCTCGCTTCAAGCAAAGATCTAGAATCCAATGAGCTTTGGTATTTGGGACAAGGGTGGGCCTGCACCATGTTCCTCCTTGACTTTGTGCCCAACATCGAAAGTTTGCCCGCTGCACTGGGGGAAAGAGTCAAATCACACAACTCTCAAGTCTTGCTCAAACTGAGACAAAAGTTAGGAAGCCAATATGCTTTCACTCAGAATCCGATCTAATTCCTATGAATCAGGGATTGGTGCACTTTGGATTAGCGCACATGCTCTAATCTTGACTCTCCCTAGAGATCAAGAGTCCAACCCAAATCACAAGTGGTATATTGACCAAAACAACAATAACGCCGAACAGCCAATCCTAATCACCATCCAAGTATCATATGCTAAAAGATGAAACCACAAATTACCAGCATAACCATACTATTATCCAACTGAGCATCCCCAAAATGAGTGCATACCCCCTTTTTCTATAGGAGGGGAGTGGAACACTTCAGATTTTCCAATTTTACGTTTACAAATTACAATAAGGTGTGGAAATTTCAAAAATCTGTGCTTAATACAAATACAGAAATTTTAACTCAACCTTGAGGTTCCTCAGATCTATTTCCTGTGAACTTTCAGCCTTATGGCTGAATCTGAAATATTAATTTCAGTAACAATATTTCACTTCTGTCCAACCAAAATCACTAGGCAGCCCAAGAAAACAACCACCGAAATTTTTCTTGGTGGCTAGTTAAAGTGCACTTATTTTGATTTATCTTTACCTAAGGTGCACATTCAATTCACCCAGCTTCCTTTAATCTGTTGTTATAGCTGTCTTAAGGATCTGATCTCAACCATTCTCCATTTTATTGAAAGTTTATCCTCATTCTTCACTGTTTACAGACAGCTTAGGAGTGAGTCTTTGTGTGCTAATAATCTTGGAGTTTTCTGTAGATTTATTGTTTTGATGGCAGCATACACCCCCTAGGACACCCCCCTGAGACTAGAGAAGTACCAGTCCAAATGAAGAGTCTTCCAACCGTGACTAGGGTTGGTTTGCCTATAGTTATTAGGCGAATCTGCTTGGCAGATTTGCGTGATAACAGACCCAAGATGGCCTTTTATGCAGATAATTTCTTTAAGCTTAGATATGAACTCATAGTGCGGCCCCCTTACATGCTCTGGCACTGGATGCATGGGCTTAGGATCCCCCTAGGCCAGTTCAGAGTGGGCTCCCATCATCTTCGTGTGGAAGTTGAGCACCATATCCAGTGGGAGGGAAGATTATGCCAAATTTGCTATTACAGGAGATAGAGATAGAGGGGCACTCTATATTCAGATAAGATAAGATAAGATAAATTTATTAATGTCCAACGAATGACCACAAAAGTGTTAGTTTTTGGAGTAGCTCGGACATGTACTTCTGCATTGGCGGTGCCTAGCATGTGGAAGTGTCCGAGTGACGCTCTCTAGATCTTTAACTTTATAATTGCATTTATAAAGTTAATGTGGCTTTTATTTAATGACTAAAGTGACTTTTTTTATAAAGTTGAGTGACTTGAGTGATTTAAGTCATCTCAACGAGAGATTAAGTTACAATCGTCAATCTTGAGAAGGCAAGATCTAATCTTGACCGTTGAGATCTTAGGGTTAGGGATTTGGTCAATAAGAGAATATAAAAGCAGATCTAAGGAGAGTGAGAGGCACACACTAAGAGAGAGTGAGGAGATCTCACTGAGTGGGTGAAGAGAGTTCATCCAAGTGTGAGTGGGCAGGGTTGAGGAAAGGGGTAGCGAGAGAGATAGCAGCTAGGTGGGCTAGGCTATCACTGCATTGTAATCCTCCTAAGGGCTATTATCCCAGAAAGGGAGCCCAATAATAATAAAAGATCTGGTTTTCCGCAAGGGTTTTTCCCAGGGTGTTTACCCAAATATTTTGTGCAATGTGTGTTTGGTTTCTGTTGTTTATGCTTCCACTGAATTTTCGTTGATAACCTAGCTGTGCAGTCAATTAATAAAGCGATTTTTATTTGAATTAAGTGCCGGGTGCTAGGTTTAGGTAAATCAACAAAAAGTAGGTCAATGGGATTGAAGATTATAACAAGTATGGGTACAATGTGGGAGTGCAAACACATCTCCTAGATAACGCTGAGAGTAGCATAAAGAAAGAAACCTAAAGTAGTGAAATATCCGACAAGGTTATGCCCTAGGTCTAGTTAAAACCGAGGAAAAAACCAAGGAAAAATTGTATATAGCGGTATCATAAGTGCAGTGATACAAAGTTAGAGTGTCCATGGTAGTTGGACAACTCAATACTAGCCGAGAGAGAAATATTTGAAGGTGAGGTCAGTGAGGTCAATGTCTCCTAGACCTCTCCACTTGTTTCCAATACCCAGACTAGTGGTGCTTGGCATTATTTTCAAGAGGCCTTTAGGCTTAGATCTCACATCCTCCGCCCTCACAATTGACCTAACACCATTCAGAGGATTACATCTTTCTTCTTGGTGTTCCAAATGGACAAGGTGTTAATTCCTGTAAACCTAGCACCCGACACTTATTTCGACTAAAATCACTTTATTAAATAACTACACTGCTAGGTTACTTAACGAAAATAAACAACAGAAGCAAATAAAACGAAAACCATAACACATTGCACAAAATATTTTTGGGTAAACAACTCTGGAAAACCCCCGAAGGGAAAACCAAATCTGAGTTGGAATTTATTAATTAAAATCCTTGGGCTCCCGTCCTGGGATAATGGCCCATCAAAGGAATACAATGCAACAATAGCCTAGCCCACATGGTTGCCATCTTCCTTGCTACCCCTTTGCACCTTTTCTCAACCCTACTCACACTTAGATGACTGCTCTTCATCCACTCAATAAGATCTTCTCACTCTCTGCGTGTCTCATCCTTTCACCTAGGGTGCCTTTTATTACATTGAGTTAACCCTAAATCCAAAACCCTAGATCTTCTCCAAAGTGATCAACTGTTGAGATCTAATCTCACGTTCACTTTAGATCTAATGGTTAGGATTTATTTAACCCACTTAAGTTACTGATGCCAAATAACTTAGGTATTTAACTTAATTAATCTCACATTAATCTAAAAGTGCATTCACTTTAATTATTACCTCACAAAGTGAATTTCCTAAGTTTCTGAGTGATTTGGATTATTTTGAGAACAACATGAAGGCATAAATATAACAGAGATATAACAAGGAGATACACAAAGATATTGCAAGGAACACAGTAATACAGTAAAACTCAGATTCTATTAATGACTGTCTGGAATACAAAAGACTGTAAAATGCAAAGCACACAAGCTAGCTAGAATGGTGGTAGTTTATCTTTGAATAAAGATGTGTCGGCTACTCTCATTCGCAAGAAGCTGATTACAATGAGACTCCAAAGGCCTTTTTAACATAACGCATAAATGAGAAAACCCTAAACATCTAAAACCCTAACCCCTGAAGATGAAACACCAAATGGTTTGTGGGCCTCAACGGGGGTAGTTGATACATCAACTTCCCGAGGGCGCAAGTTTTGCATACGATCTCCATTTGGGGCGCTCGGTACCTCGTCATAAAGGTTTAATCGAGAAATACAAATTCTGAATGGTCCAATACACCCCAATAGGAATCTATAGGACGCTGCCAAGTCAAAAAAACATCGTTTAGGGCCTCAAAACGGCCCCGAAAGTTTGGGACCTGAAAAACTGTAGAAAAATTGCCAAGATGGACACTATAATTAGAGCCAGTGGAATAGGTGGGCAACCACTGATGTCCACCTAGATCACTGAGAGGTTACAAGGACAACTTACACATGCTAGACACCGAGCCTATGTGGAAGTACTTGTCCGATGCTAAATACATCAACACTCCCTCTTAGCGAGGAAGGTACTTCTACCACCTGGAGGTGGCTCTATCTTCGCTATCAGATCTACTACCATGTGTGCTCTCCAATCCACCTGATTGGTTGCTCCCTCTGACACGAAAGCTATCCCTGCTGTTGGAACACATATAATCCTGAACTTTTGAGCTTTACATTCTCCACTTCAGAAAAATATAATCTCTCCCAAAACGGTAACTTAGAAAATAACTTTTGAATTTTAAATCAAATTCATTTCTGGTTAGATAGTAATAAGGCGCACGTAATATTAGCCGTTGATGGAGTTTTTCGGTTTAATCGAACGATCCTTATTTCTCCGGAGTTTTGGAGCCGCCTAATTATTAAAGAAGCAAATCGCTAAAGGTTGCTTCGGAGCTTCGCGCTTCGGGCGTTTCGATAAGTCTTCACGATAAAAGCCCCGAAACCTGGAAGTGTCCGTTATCCCTTTTCCTAAACCTTTAAAGGACACGAGTCGTTGTACGCGTGTATTTTTGAGTCTTCCCTGAGTTGACACATGGCACCCATTTATGATGTTTTCGTTTGAAGATTCATATGATTCCAAGTAACACGTGGCACCTCCTTTTTCTCGACACGTCATCTAGAATGACGTCATCTGCGACACGTCACTACGAGAGACAACCCTTCGGAAATATAACAAAGAACTAATTCGCAAATCAACGAAGCACTAAAATGCCGAAGTATTAAACTTCAATTAATTAAGTTAATCATGGTCAAGAGATAATTAATGACTCCGCACTTCGGGGTTTAGACGTTTGCCTTTCATCGTATCCTAAAGTCTCCAAAGTCCGAACCTCTGAAACACTTAAAGTTAAATATGATTAATTAAAGCTTAAAACCGATTATCGGATAACTAATCACTTTGCGTTTTCGGGTTTCAGGGATTTCCCCTCAAGCTACATTTGAAGTTCCCGAAGTCCGAACCATCGAGACACTCAAAATTAACGCACTTGTTAAACATGATTAATTAAAGTGTTAAAAACGATTATCTGGGGATTAACCTTTGTAGATTCGGGATTTGGATAATTCTCGCTTTGTCTCATCTAAATTTCCCGATCATGAACCGCCGAATATTAATGGCATTTATGACCAATTAACGGTAGTAATTCAAACACGGATCGCGGATTGCCAGGTAGCCTCGTTCTATTCTCTCGATATCATGGCAGCACGAAAAATGATGAAGAAGCCTAATGCAGCTGGTGAAGGTTCAAATCCAAACGCGAACGTTCTGTCGAATGCTGCACCGCGAGGCATAGACACTATGAAATCTTGGACGCAGGTGTTCGAGGTTCTGGAGCATGAGATTATAAACTGTCCAGAAGATTCCGGTGAGGAAGTAGATGACACTCATGAAGCTAAACTTAGATATATAGCTCAGTCAGAGCTACACAAGATAGCTGCGTGGCTGAGACTCATGCCGTACAACGACATGATAAGCTGGGCCTTGGAGAACATCGACGACCAAACCAGGAGCATCACCAATCACCAGAAAGTTGCCGTTGGTTTGTTCCGACTGGAACACCTCCAAGTAATGTATAAGCTATCTCCCGAGCCTAAATATACTTACAATACTGCATTTATGTTAGAGTTCGAGCAACAGGAATGCATACAATATGACAAGAGTTATCTCGATATAATCAAGTCCTGGTGGGGGCACCTAGAGAAGTTCAGGGCCGACGCTCATGGCGTGTACGCCATGGCGTCGTTGAACACTCACATGATTTACGTAGCTATGATGCTCTGTAGACAGTTCGGGAAGAAAAGTCCTACTCATTTCCTGGTGGAGTGGGTATCGATTATGCATGATGTGGCCGAGGGCTATACATTTAATTGGGCCAAAATTTTATCAGACAACTTGGCCAAGGAGATTACTGAATACAAAATGGTGAAATCAAAGGGGCAACCTGTCCTTTTCTATATGTTTGCGTATGTCATGGATGCCATCTGTTTCCTGACTCCTTTCCCGTTGATGAATTGGAGTTGGACCCGAACCAGTGCAGAGCCGATTCACTTTTATCATTCCAAGTTGTGGGAGGAAAAAGCAAAAGATTTCTTCTACGAAATCTGTCACAATGTAGTGGTCCCTGTCCATGTAGCCTTATATGGTCATCCACCCCCTCACATTTCAGACAGAATTATGGGGAATCTCGACAAACTAGCAGATTGGTTCGTTGAAGAAAACTTCTCTTATATCAGGGTGTTCAGATGCTCAGTCCCTCCCCATGCTCTCTCGAGATTTTGACCAGATTGGCTGGTATGCCGAGAAGTAGATTACCAGACAGTAATGGGGGGCATCAACAAGGCGCTGAAGGCAGCTCATAAAAAGATATGGTGTACCTTCCCTCTCCAGGTCGGTATGTTTTCGCTATTGGATTTCGGTCACTCAAAAGTGGAGGCCGCAGCTTTGGAAGATGTCAAATTGGTTGACATCGAATTCAAAAGGCATGACCCACACAAAATCGTGGAGAACCACCTGGCCCAATACAACTTGAAAAGATATGTGCATGAAAACTCCCCACATGATGAAATCTTCAGGGGAGTAAGGTCTTATGAGGAGGTGCTGAGCAGATTCCAAACCTTGTCCCCAGATCAACATGCCAATTTCCTAAGTTTCCAAAGACATAGGCGAAACAGTTTGCCGAAGATACTACAAGGAGAATCGATAACCGCTCGTTCTGCATAGTAATCTATACCTTCAGGTTTTGAAATAGGGAACTCTTGTAAACAGGATATTGAGGAAACCACAAAGAGCTCTGAGGTTTTGACTCAGAAATTAGAAGCTTCTTTATCAAGTCCACTAGGCCCTCAGGCAATGACTTAGCTCGAAGCCTTCTTAAAGCAAGGGCAGGATGCATCTCTTTCGACACCAGCTACACCCGCTGCCAACACAGGATAACAACAACCGTCTATGGAGATCGGTACTCCTATTACTTCATTAACACCTCTGCAGTCTAGTTTCGGGAATCCTAGTTCAGAAGTCATTTATGTGGGTGATCTTACCCCAATCTTACCCGAAGAGATGCCTCCTTTAGACTTCTTCTTCAGCAAGAAACGGAGGGCCATTGTCAAATGAGAAACACGGCAGAAGGATGGGGTAATAACCAAAAGGCAGAGGATGTTATACGGCGATAACAATCGCGACGATTCAAAATTCGCGAAGGAAGTTGCAGGTTCAATGGGTGCCTTTGCCACGACAAATCAATGGTCAGTGGAGAACTTGGCAGAGCAGCTAAGACATAAAAGCTTATTGGTGGGGCAGTTGCAAGATCAAATACTGACCATGGAGCAGACTGTAAAGAATAAGATGAGCCAAGACTTTGAACAAATCAGAGATTATGACCGGCATCAGATCCAACAGCTGCGGGCTAACCTCGATGAACTCCATCGAAATTCACAGGCCAACAAAGGATTGGTCACTCAACGAGATGAGTTAATAAAGCAATTGCAAGCCAGGATAGACTTAACTGAAGGTACGTCAGTAGAGATATCATCTTTTCAGACTCAAGCACTGGAGGTAAACAAAAAAGTGGAAATGGTCCAGCAAGATCTTTTCATGAAGGTTGATGCCATCCAGAAATGCTACCAGGCGGTAGACCTTGCTCTAAAGGATATCTTTGTTAAGGAAGGAGAAGCTCGCTCAACCCGAGCTAAGTTTCAAGAGGCCATCATATTGACACAGAAGGATAATGTCCTCGATTTTCCTCGGCTTTCCCCTTCCGAACAAATAAGAGGAGATATGGCCCTGAAGGTGTGGGAAACGAATTTAGGAGAGAACAAGAGATTAGCCTGGGAAGTGGAAGAAGCTTGTCAAGAAGCATTATCATCCCTAGACAAAAAACTGATTGATTTTGAGGGAAGTAGTATCGCGGAGGCTCTGGGGCAAATCGATATTGCAATGAACCAGCATAATTCTAGAAAGAACAAAGAAGAAGCTCTGGCAGCCATTTGGGAAATGAGCCAGATTGACCTCCTTAAGATTAATAAGTGGTTGGTGAACCCAAGTTCACAGTCCCAGGCCATAACTCAGGAGGTAAAAAGGATACAAGGCAAGCTACCTCAAGTAGAAAGGAAATTATACACCTTTGAGGTAAATGAAACTATTGAGTCATCTAGGTTGGTGGTAGAATTTTTAAATAGATGCAACCAATGCATAGAGCATGGAAAAACAAGCACAGTTGTGAGCGGGTAAGAAAATGTCATTGCATTACTGAATGTAGCTGGAGAGATAGATGCCAATAGGACTACAACGACGAAGATACTATGTCGAATCATTAGGAAGACCAAAAGACAGATGCGTCTAGCCTAAAGGAATGAGGAAAGGAAGCGTTTCTGCCAGCAGACGAAGAGATAGAAGAGATTGCCAACGAAGCTCATCATTCTCTATGCACTGTTTTCTTATTTCAAATATTTGTTATTTTTAATTATAAGAAGTCCAACCGTTTTGAGTTGTGACAGTTTGTATAAATACATAGATTCAAGATCTATCAAGGGCTGCTTCTTGCCGGATGTAATAGAGAAAACTCTCCTTTTTGAGTATTAATACAAGTGTAGACAGAGATTCCAAATTTTGTTCAGTTTGGGTTATGTGTTTCTTCTGTTTTTCCATATCTCAACATTTCCTTATGCAATTCTTGATATATGTTTGATTGCAATTTAGTATCACAACTATGTAATCGTATTAACTCAGTAATTCGTTAATTGAGTAGTTTTTCCTCTGTATTTACTGTGAGTAAAACAAGACCTGCAAGCTATGTGAATTACGATATTTTATATTTTGTTCAAGGGTGCACTATCTATTTTTCTACTACAACGAGGTGAGACTCTTTAGTAATTGATGCCTTGCTTCGTTTAACAATTTTGTATTTTTCTCTGTCACCATTCAATATTTCAATTGTGACTCAGACACGAAATAAAGCCTCTGTACTACCATATTGTTAATTTCATTTAAGGAATTTTTCTCATATAACTAAGGTAGAAAAAACACTCTTTAAATCTTGATGCCTGACATTACTCTTTGAGCATTAAGTTTAATCTCAGGAACAACACTTGCCATCTTGCTCAAGCTCGTCTGTGAAGATTTCTCTCTAATCATGCTCCTAGAAACCTCTTGCTTCTGAGCATCCTGCATGGTCATCTCGTACCATGAATTCTTCTAGACAGACTTGGAAGGTTGCTCCTTCCCTCCTAGACCTGAAGGCTGACTCCCTCTGAGCTGCTCAACCTTCGAAGCTACCTGCTCCTTGTCCTCCGTCACTCTGCTGCTTGCCATAGCTCGCATAGGCTGACCCTTTAGCTTATACAGGTTGCTCTTTCTAACTCCAAAAACAACTGTTGTGTCTGAGCTAGATCCTCTGGGCTTAATCAACGCTTGTCCATCTTGGAATAGTACGTCAAAGCCCTTCTTCTCAATTGATTAGGCTGAGAGCACACTCCTCCTGTGTTCTGGCACCCATAACACATTCGTCACTCTCAACACGCCTCTTGACTCCCTTCGGAATGGCACTGTTCCAGATCCCTTCATTGCATGCTTGGTCCCCATACCAAGTTCCATATACATATATGAGTCTGACTCTGTGAAGCTCTCGAACAACTCTCGTCCTCCTGTCATATGACATGTGGCTCCACTATCTATCAACCATGCACCAACTGATATGGTGCCCAAGGAAGTCTGGGAAACAAGTAAGAACTCTTTCGATTCAAACTTCTTGGAAAACTCCCCCTCTTGAGCCTTTGTCGACACAACTACCTCTAGTTGCATCTCGTTTCCATCCTTCTTCTTGTTTGGACATTGACCTGCATAGTGCCCAAACTTGCGACATGTATAGCACTTGACTTTGCTCATGTCCTTCTTCTTGCCAGTAGACTATCCACTGACAAACTTCTTGAGCTTGCCCTTCTTTTCCTAGTTGGCAAGAGCAACGTTCTCATCATCATTCTTGTGCTGGCCTCCATTCAATTCTTCATCTCGAAGTTCTTCCTGAACGAAGTCATCCCAAAAGCTTGACCAATCAAGGAGCTTTTCTTGTGCCACGACTCCTTTGATGAACGATGTTCACTCCTTCCTGAATCCTTTGAGTGTCGTCCTCACCAACTCTGAATCATCCATTGCTTCCCCGATTGAAGCCTGTTCATCTCGAACCTGTCGGATCCAGGTGAGATAAGTCGTCACCATATTTAATCTTGTCATCTTCGTGTCTCTAAGCTTTTCTCTCAGCACCATCTTGCGATTCTTGTTCTTGCTTTGAAATAAACTCTTCAGATCCTCCCACATGTCCCTAACAATTGTCTTTCTAGATAAGTGAGGGATCAAGTGATCCTTTACTCCATCTAGAATAATTCTTTTGGTTTTCACGTCCTTTAGGTTATGGGCGACCAGATCTTTTGGATCCGCTGGTGGGGCCACAATGGAGTTGACAAACTCCCAAATATCGTTCTCCATCAACACCAACATGATCCTCTCTTTCCACTGACTATAACTGGACACCTCATCCAACCTATCCTCAAATCGCAAACTGGATGCGGCCATCTCTGCAACCTATCGAAAACTCAAATTTTGGCTGCCTAGACCTGCTGTGTGCTGTTCGAGCCTGCTACATGTTGCCACCTTATACACACCTGGGCTATCGTGGAAGAAATCTTCAATCCACTTGGTGTGTCCTTGGGGACAAATTTCGAGTCAAGGTGCTGTCACCTGATCCTCAACTCCTTCGTCTAGGCCAACTCCTAGCGAAGCCAAGGGGGGTAGTCCCTAACAAAATACTAAGGCTCTTCAAACTAAAAATAAGCAAAAAAACTACTTCTAGGAGTTTATTGCAAAATAAAACAAAGGCATTCAACACTTATCATTCATCATTTGAGATGCTCATATAAATCATTTGTCCATAAGCATGCATATATCAAGTAGGATACAAGATCTGCAAGATTAATGAAATTAGTTAGACAATCACATGAATGAAGTAAATTGCTCACATACATAAAGATGAATCCATAGTACCAGTGCTTTAAAAGTATTCGTGAGCAGTTGTTGATCGTGTGTTTTATTAAGGTAAATTAAAGGTAGATTAATGAGAGATTGTGTGGTCTCTTTAGAGGCTACCTCTTTGTTTGGAAACTTGCGGAGAATTTACCGAAGCCCCAGGGCCTCACCAGTAAATTCACTAAGGGTGTCGGATGTCCAACACGGGGAGAACCTCGATCTCAAAGTTCCCGCCTAACTTTACACACTCCCCTTAGGCGTTTTCCCGCACATTGAGATAGCAACTGTCGAGATTTCCCTAATTAAACTACAAGCAAGGTTTATTTTGACTTTGCAAAAAGGAAGTAAACTGTGAAAATTGCTTGAAACTGAAATGAGCTTTTGCAAGAAACTTGAAAATGAAATTAAACTTTGCAAGAAACTTGAAAGTGAAAAACTTGCAAAAAATTATTGTTGATAGCAGAAAGCAAGATCTAAACTAAGCATGCATAAAGATTGAAAGTACCTTTTAAGCATAAATGCATGCGAGATTTGAGTGTTATGTGTGTTAGATTTCCTTATGCTTGTATGTGTGTTTGAGATCATAAAATGAGACTTGCAAAGAAATAAAGTTAAGACAACACACAACACACAAATCCCCCTAATGGGGATGGAGAAACTGGGCTCAAAGGGCCCGCTTTTATTGCTCCTATTACAACGAGAACTGAGTTCTCTTTTCTCTTTGAACTTATGGACCCTTATAGAATGGATCATACTTGAAGCAAACTATTACAAGAGACTTTCTGAAAGTCTTAGTCTTCAAGGGTTACAACTTGGGCTCAAAATCCTTCACTTTTGCCTTGATTTTTGCTTTTGAATGGACCTGCTAAAAATCAGCAAGGAAAGTGATTAGAATATGATGAGAAAGAGTTTAAAAGACTACACTAAACTTGAAAAAAATTTAACCAAAAGTTTCTGAAATTTTTCTAAGGCAAAAGGGCAATTTTTGGAGACTTTTTGACGTTTTAAACTAGCCTAAACTAAGCTCTTTTAGTTGTTTCTGTTTTCTGTCCTAAAACTACAAGCATAAATCAACTAATTAGCTTGATTTACAAAGTAAAATAAAACAACTTTCTAGTTTAAGATTTAGGTGAAAAATATAGAAAATTGCACGAAAACTAGCTTAGATCTACTCTTTTAATTAGAAAATATTGAAACTAGATCTAAAAGCTTCATGCATGCAGCATTAGATACTAAAATTTCTCTTTTAAAACAGATCTAATTGACATGCAAGCAAAGAAAGAAGAATGAAGAAGAAAATTTATGATTTTGTGGAGCCTTTGCTTGAGCCTCAAGAACCCTTGGGCAATGGAGTCTTTCTTTGGTGTGAAGAAGAGGGAGGAAGTTTTCTGAAGCGCTTCAAGAGAAAACAAGTGAGGAAGCAAGCTTCTTTGATTCTCCAAAAGGTTGTCCTTTCACACTCCAAGCATCTGACAAGTACCTGCAAATAAAAGTGTTTCCTACAAGAGAGACTTTGTTCCACGTTAGTTTAAACAAAAACCCAACATGAGAATATAAGCATCAAATGCATCAAACAAATATATAGCCTAACAAACAAGTAGAACCATATATTCTGATTGGATAACAATATCCTTACCATAACCACCATGCAAATACAAGAACGAAAACTTGAAATGATATTACCTCATAAGCTAACAATCCATCCACACATGTGAGTCCAAACACCAATCTTGACCTCCAAAGTCTTTTGATTCAATATAGAAAAGATTACAACAATGAATAGTAAGGACGCCCAAACTCCAACTAGCTAAAAGGAGGAGGGTCGCCTTCTATTTATTACAATTCCGGTGATGATCCCAAGAGAGGATGCGCTAGTGCATGAGGGAGTGGCGCATAGAGTGAAGGAGGGATGAAGTGGGGTGAGGTGGAGTGGAGTGGAGTGATGTGAGGTGGAGTGGAGTGGAACTAGTGTGAGTAGGAGTGAGGTGGAGTAGAACTAGGGTGTGAGGGCAAGTGTGAACATAGGGATGTGCGCCATCTCTCCCTAATGCGCCACCTAGCAAAGGAGGGTCGAATCTAGCTTTGGGATCTCCTCCCATGTCCATGTCACTCTACAAGTCGCCTTCCTCTCCAGTGAACTCGCCCAAGCTTAGAGTTGAATGAGAACCAAGGAAAAACATGTCTCCAACATGTTTCCTAAATTTTAGCATTTTTCGTAAAATTTAGGGAATTTAATTAAATGACCTTTTTTCTATCTTTTTCCGAGATAAATACATTTTTTAGTGATAAAAATCATTTTTTTGACTAGACAGAAGGGGAATAGGGGTCTAAAGGGTGCTCTGGCTTAGAAAACGAGCACAAACATGGCATCTGACAATGATTGATGCCATATTTTTACAATTTATTGA
>ML821600.1:23635-47033 GCA_009831015.1 Picea engelmannii
CCCCCCCCCCCCCACCGTGTGGAGGGGTGTACATTATTCTAGGGTGTACAGTCTTCATGGGATATAAACACGACTAAAAACAAAGACTTATGAAATAGGAAGATAATCAAGCTACACAACCAATAATATCCCACTTGGAGACTGATCACAACAACTCCACTATTGTTGTACATGATGGACTATACTCCACATTTGACCTAGAAAATTTATCATATTCACCTTCATGCTTGAAGACCAATTGAAACTGAGCAAGAACTCAATTTCTCCCTGGTTAATCCATTTGTTAACATGTCTGCAGGATTCTGGCTAGTGTGTATATTTTCCAACTTCAAATGTCCATCTTCCAAGATGGATCAAATGAAATGATACATGAATTGTATATTATTAGTCTTCGAATGGAAGGTTGAGTTCTTTGCAAGATGAATTTCACTCTCATTGTCATAGTACAACCTGTTATTCTCCTGCTTCTTTCCCAATTCCTCCATAAACCTATGTAACCAAATCATTTCTTCACTAGCCTCTGTAGCAGAAACATACTCTGCTTCTTTTGTTGAAAGTGAAACAATGTTTTGTAGTTTCGAAATCCAACTTACTATTGCTCCACCTACAATAAAAACATACCCTGTGGTGCTCCTCCTACTATCTTTATCACCTTCCATATCTAAATCAACATATCCTTATAGAACAGTGTTTGAACCTCCAAAACATAATGCATGAGTAGCAGTACCTTTCAAATACCTAAGAATCCACTTTACTTTCTCCCAATGTTCTTTACATGGATTGTTCATATACCTGCTCACAACTCCCACTACATGTGCAATATCTAGTCTTGTGCAAACCATTGCATACATCAAGCTGTCAATTGGTGATGAATAAGGGACCCTGGACATGTATTTTATATCCTCATGTGTCTTGGGACACATTTATTTAGTTAATTTGAAATGGTTGGCCACAGGCTTACTAACTGGTTTTGCATTCTTCATTCTAAACCTCTCCAACACCTTCTCTATGTACTCACCCTGAGACAATGTCAAATTGTGATTTTTATTATCTCTTGTTATTCTCATACCACTGCCTTGGAGCTTGCTTTAGGCCATACAAGCTCTTCTTCAACCTACATACCAAATTTTCCTTCCCTTTGACCTCATACCCTTGTGGTTGTTGCATATAAATCTCTTCCTCCAAATCCCCATGGAGAAAAGTTTTTTTTACATTTAACTGTTCAAAATGTAAATATTATACTGCCAAAAGACTTAAAATAATCCTAATTGAATTCATTTCAACAACAGGAGAAAATATTTCATCAAAATATATACCTTTCTTTTGTGCAAACCCATTTACAACAAGACTAGCCTTGTATCGCTTTTTGCCTCCCTCTTTTTCCTTTAACTTGTAAACCCATGTATTATGTAATGCTATTTTTCCTGTAGGAAACTAAACCAAGTCCCAAGTCCCAAGTCTAGTTAATTTCCAAGGAATCGATTTACTCTTTCATGCCTTGTTCCCACTTGTTTTCTACCTGCATTACCTCTTCATAACATTTTGGTTCACCAGAATCAGTCAACAATAAATAATACAATGAAGGAGAGTATCGTTCAAGGGATCTACTTAACCTGGTAGATCTTATAACAACACTTGCAAGAGTTTGAGGTAGCTATTTCTCCTGTTGTTGTACATTTTGATTTTCTGGTACCTTTGGAATTTATTTTTCAGTGATCTCTTCAAGCACTATGTAGTTTGGTTTTTCTTTTTTCGGTTTCTTTCCCTGCAACTGATCTTTGTACATGAACTTCTCATTGAATATGACATCTCTACTCCTAATGATTTTGTGATTTTCATAATCCCATAAGGGATAACCAAAATCATTAACACAGTATCAAATAAAGGTACACTTCTTAGATTTTTGCCTCAAGCTTTGTTCTGTTTTCTTTATCAATATGGACAAATGCTTCATCACCGAAAGTCTTCAAAAAAGAATAGTTTACCTTTTTACCTGTCCATTCCTCCTCTAGAATTCAACCATCCAAAGAGCTTGAAGATCCTATGTTTATTAAGTAAACATCAGTATCTACAGCATCTACTCAAAAATTTAAGGGCAAACCGGCATGCAATCTCATACTCCTTGTACGCTCCATGATTGTCATGTTCATCCTTTCTGACACACCATTTTCTTATGGTGTTACTGGAACTGTCTTCTCACTATGAATCCCATGTTATGAACAGTAATAATCAAACTCCTTGCTGCAATATTCACCTCCATTGTCTAATCTGAGACACTTCAACATTTTTCCTGTCTCATTCTCAACCAAAGATTTCCATTTCTTAAAAGTATCAAAAACATCATATTTTTGTCGAATGCAATAAACCCAAGTTTTTCTAGTTGCATCATTAATAAAAGTAACATAATAATGAGAGCCACCAAGAGATGATACCTAAGCTAGTCCCCATACATCTGTATGCACAAGCTCTAACCTTTCCCTCTTCTTTTATTTTTTGACTCTGAGAAATATGACTCTTTTGTTTTCCATAAACACAATGCTCACAAAAATCAGAATCAATTTGTTTAAGATCTGGAAACAAATTTATTTTGTGAAGTATATGCTTCCCCTTCTCACTCATGCGTCCAAGCCTATGATGCCACAATGTTGTATCCACTCCTGTAGAAGCTAAAGAGATAGAAGATTCAGTATTACCAATACATAAATACAATGTACCTACCTTCTCTCCTTTTGCTATCACCAGTGATCCTTTGGTGACCTTCCACACCTTATATGTACATATGGATATACAAACTTCACTTTCCAACTGCGCTTTTGAAATCATATTTTTCCTTATATCTATAACATGTCTTACCTCTTTTAACAACCACCAGTTTCCATTCATTTGCTTTATTTTTACCTTTCCCATTCCAACAATTTTGCATGGTGCATCATCACCCAAATGAACCTGTCCAAAATCACCTTCAACATAATCTAGAAAATGTTTCCTATGGGGTGTGGCATGAAATGAATCCCCTGAATCTACTACCCAAGACTCAGAAATATTATCTACAAAAAGAATCAAAGCATCATGTAACACGTCACTTGTTACAATTGCTTCCTTATTTTTCTCTTGTTGTCCATCTCTTTGTTTCTTTGGAGCTCTACAGTATTTCTTCAGATGTACTTTCTTCCTACAATTCTAGCACTCTATCTTTCCCAGTCTAGATTTTGATCTTCCCTTCCTAGAATTCTCATGGTTCCCTGATCCCTTTCCTCTATCCTTTTGTCTTCCCATGTTCTCCATGTTTAATGCATTACCTGATGTCTCACCTATGTTTTTCCACCGCATTTCCTCACTAAGGATAACACCAACAACATCATCAAATTTTAGAGTTACTTACAACCATGACCAAGCCATTCCAACTTTCTGGCAATGAGCACAAGATTAGAAGAGCCTTGACCTCATCATCAAAGTCCACTTTTACAAAACTTAGTTGATTAGTAACCGCAATAAATTCATTTAAATTATCTGTAACAGACCCACCTTCTGACATCTTCATATTAAATAATATCTTCATTAGCAATACCTTATTAGACGTTGAGGGTTTTTCATATAGTTTAGCCAATGGGTCCACCAGCTCCTTCGTTGTCTTTTCTTTCGAAATATTGAAATCCATCGACGTTTTCAGGCTCAACCATATCGTTCATAGTGCCTTTATGTCAAGAACCTCCCATTCTTCGTCCTTCATGGTCGTCAGCTTCTTTGTTATTCCACCCAATAGTAGGAACAGATCCCTTTGATATAAATAATCTTTCATATGCATCTTCCATAACTAGTAGTTTTGGTCGTTAAATTTCTCAACCCTAAACTTTCCATCTTTCGTCATTGCTCCCACTCGAACCAGGAACCCTCTTTTATTGTGAGTTATCTTTCCCTCTAATACCATTTATTAGAAAAACAGGATCGCAGAGCAATAAAATAAAAATAAATGTGGAAATAAAACACAGAAGATACATAATACAATAGAGAGACAAATATACGTGGTTCACCCAGTGTGGGCTATGTCCACTAGATAAATTGCCAAGTCCTTCCTTTTTATTATCTAGCAAATGAAGGGATACAACCTACAGCACACCTGTTGTAACTTCATCTTCTTTCTCTCACATTATCCTCTCTCAGAATACAATGTTCGCAATGATGCATAGCCGCAATACAATTCCCTCATAAAAGGTCTCCTTTTAGGGAAAAAAACCGTAACATAAATTCTATCGTCATATCTACGACCTTATAATGAACGGTCTAGATTTACTATGAAATTACAATATACATTTACAAGGCAATTTTTCCTTCGGGGGCTTCGCCCCCGAACCCCGCAGGGGGGGAAATCCCCCCCCTACAACCCCCTTGCATGGAGGGGTGTACAGTCTTCATGGGGTATAAACATGGTTGCAAAAAAATACCTATGAAATAGGAAGATAAGCATGCTCCACAACCAACACCTGGTCGTCCATTGGAGGTGCACTAACTTAGATCCGGATCGTTGATCACAGGTGCCCCATTCGGAGTGTTGAAGAATCAGGTTCAAACAAGACTCCAATAATAGAACTACGAAGAGTCATTGAAACCAAATCTAGAGCATCCATCAGAGATCTGAGGATAACAAACAGTCGTTGATCTAGTCGTCTAAAGCATAAATTGACTAAGGAAAAAATCGTCATGTTGATGTCATCCTGGAAACATGGGAGCCTTATACTATTCTGCACTAGTGTTGAAGTGGCAGGAAAGGACACATGTCATCAGTCTTCAATACATTTACATGTGCATCCATTGGGTTCTACATGTCCATGTGATGGCTCTGGAGTGGATGTGACAGTGCCTTGTTGGCATGCCAAGTTGCCATATCTTGTGCATTTCACTGACGACGATCTCCACCCTAATATCCATCGTTAATCTTTTGTCGATGCAAGGAGAGTCATTGATTTGCAAACTGATGAGCCCTATATGTCTTGAAAATTGAAATTAAAATTGGGCCATGGATCTGGAACCCAACCAGATCTGGGTCATTATTCGGATGAAACTTGCCTCTTCTTTATCATCGTCATCGTCAATGAAATAATACAACTTTCGTTGGGGATTTCTCTCTTCATTTCACTGACGATGATGCCCATCGTGATATCCACCATTAATATTTCATTGAAACAAGGAGAGCCATCGATCTGGGCTCGACCAAAAGCCAAAAATGGCTAAGGCATTGGAAAATCTGTGTTGATGTCACCCTGGACATGCGACATCTTTTCATTGGTCCACATTGATGTTGATGTGGCAGAGAGGACAGGACACGTGGAAACTGATGGTTGACTATGATAGTGCCCCGCTAGGATTCCAAGTTGTCATCTCTTCTGCATTTCATCGACAACAACATTATCGTCGACACTGTGAAAACTTGCATACGGGATTTCTCTTTGCATTTCACCAATGACAATCTTCATCCTGATCTTCGTCATTAATCTTTCACCAATGCGAGGAGAGACATTAATCTATCACTGGAAAAAAGAGCATCATTGATCTTTCGTCGAAACCAGGATAGTCGTTGATTTGTGTTCGACTAGAATCCATAAACACCTAAGGAAAATACTGTCATGCTGACATCATCCTGAACATGTGGCATATTTATATTGGTCCACGCCAGAACTAATGTGGCAGGCATGCGTGAAACATGTCACTCATTTTAGGTGTGTTGACCTGTGTATACGGTGGGTTCCACGTGTCCATGTGGTAGCCTTTGATTGTCTCTAATAGTGCTCTACCAGTAGGCCATGTATAACACTAAATCGACATCCTAGGGGCACGGATCAAATTTGAACTGTCAATATCTCTAATCGTGATTGATGGCATGATGAGATCCGGGTCATTGATCAGTCCCCCTCAAAAGAGGTATGAGAGAAAATATGGTTTGTTCATCGGAGGTGCACCATCGGAGCTCTTGAGGCTTGGGTCCAAATGCAACTCCGACAAAAGGGCAATCTCGACCGTTGATTTGAAGGCAGGCGCACGATGTGATCTGAGTCGTTGATCTTTTGGGGTTTGTAAAACTCCTGAAATGTTAGCGCTTGGTTCTTTAGGTCGCGGTCTTATGGTAAGCTCCTTGGCCAATATACTTAGGCCCCTTTCACACATGACAAGATCTTTTTGGACCTCTGATAAGCACCTGAGGGATTAAAACTTGCCTTGGGTGTAAACAGAGTATGATTTCTCGCCATTTCTTCAATCTACTTCGAAATAATCTGAATCTTGATTATTCAGAAGCTCTAAAAACCTGTCTTCTACCTCTATCGCATCCAATCTCGGCCTTATAACTTCATCCAACCTTCATTTAATGGCGAGAACAAAAATGTTACTAACAGGAACTATGGCAATGATAGTCACCAATGAAGTTATGGCAAAGAATTGTGTTCATTGTCAATGGAATTATTTAATGTAGTGTAATTACTTAAAAAAAATCTCTTTAGAAATAATTATTTCTGTTAAGAAAAATTAGAAAAAACATTTTAAGATCTCTTTCAAAATAATTATATCTCCTATAATCTTCTAAGAAATTGAGTATGAGGCTAAAGAGGACATAAGTCAAAAAAATCAATGGTTCCCTTTATTGTTCCATATTCTTGCATGGTCTACAGAGGCAAATAATCTATTCTAATCATTATAAAGATGGACAATGAAAAAGCTCTAGAGATGAATGACCTTAGTTTATGAGTTTTAAGAAAAAAAAAGTTAAGGTCATTAGCAATGGGTTTTTTTACAATGCAATCATGAATTTTTAAAAGTTTCTATATAAAATAGGTTAATGTTAATGTGCCTTGTATTGATGTTATTTCCAAAATATTGAAAAATAAATATGAGGAAGATGAAAAATAAATATGGAGGAGGATGGAAGACCATTGCATTTCTAAGTTTCTTGATTTGTTTCTTTATGAAATCAAGGCAAAGGAACTTACTAATAACCTAAATGTTATGGCAACTAAATTATTAGACAATAACATATTGGATTTAATAACGGATGTTTCTTATTAAACAATAACATATTGGATTTAATAACGGGTGTTTCTTAAATGTCTAATCTCATGGAGAATTGGGAATTATTGTATGCCTCAATCACAAATATTGTATCCCTTAAGCATTTATGCAAATTGAATAATCATTAATCTTACTTGATTACCCTACCAAAAAAACCATCTATTCACCATTATATCTCTTCATGGACAACCTTAACGTTTATGAAATACACATACAAAGGACCTCTAAGGGAATGTGAATATAGTAGTGTTCTATTTCCAAATGTACTATAAAGGGGGGCTACCAAATAACAAAATACCACCAAAGTATAAAGTGTCAAGTTTAATTAACTATAAAACATGAATTATTAAGTGGAGAGAAGGTGAATTCTCCAAAAGAAAATGGCTTTGATCATTAAAATAAAACATGAATGATTTAGTAGACAAGAGAAGGTGGTTTCTAATAATAATAATAAAACTTTGATCATTAAAATAGTTATTGTTGAAGATACATTCACTGTGATTTAGTAAAATTATAATTATTTACATCTAACGATGTACTGAGTAAGAAACACATGGGTAGTAAGTAACATAAAGAATTTATCCACCTTGTGATTATATTTTTAACATATATTCAATCATGTTAATACTAAATGTTCCATATAAACTGGTGTATCAGCATGGTAGTTAATTAAATGAGTTAATTAAATTCCTCATGTTTTTTAAACATTCACTAATTTGTGTTTTTATTTCTAGGGTGATACATAGGCTTTGGAAGAAGTTATTTTAGTTCGAGCTCTTGTTGCAACAACAGTGGCATAAATAAAGATTAAGAGTCTTTGTATATAATTAATTATATATTTAGTTTTATACCTTAAATGTAAATGTGATGTGATGTCATGGAATGGTTTGATTTGTTTCTATGATTATGGATCAATAATCAAGCCACTTTCGTTGACACATAGTTATGTTGATATTTGTTATACATATTATTTTCCAATAATGAAAGGGATTTAAGATATGCATGTCAACAATTGAATATGTGTGTATGTATATACATATATATAGTTTGATATCATTTTATGGAATGGTTTGATTTGTTTCTATGATTATGGATCAATAATCAAGCCACTTTTGTTGACACATAGTTATGTTGATATTTGTTATACATATTATTCTTCAATAATGAAAGGGACTTAAGATATGTATGTCAATAATTGAATATGTGTGTATGTATATACATATATATAGTTTGATATCATTTTATTATTTTGTGAATATATAAAGTGTAAGTGAACAAATTCAAATGATTTGTAATGTTGAATTAAAATGAAGGCAAATTAAAATAATCAAAATTCTATTTTGATATGTTAGGAGAATAAATTGATTTAAAATAAATTATAATGTATGAAATATTATGATTTTTCATCTCTAATTATTTGTTATCTTAATCCATTTTTATAGATACTTTTTCCATCATATTATGTGTGTAGTTCGACCTAGTTTCATTATCTTGTGAATATATAAAGTGTAAGTAAACAAATTTTTATCTTAATCCATTTTTTATAGATACTTTTGTCATCATATTATGTGTGTAGTTTGACCTAGTTTCATTATCTTGTGAATATATAAAGTGTAAGTAAACAAATTCAAATAAATTGAGTCCATTCCATACCCTAATTAGTTGGGTTAGTTATGTTAATTTGTGATGCTGAATTAAATGAGGGCAAATTAAAATAATTGAGATTGTATTTTGGTATGTTATGAGAATAAAATGATTTTAAAATAAATTACGATGTAAATTGAGTGCATTCCATACCCCAATTAGTTGGGTTAGTTATGTTAATTTGTGATGCTAAATTAAATGAGGGCAAATTAAAATAATTGAGATTGTATTTTGGTATGTTATGAGAATAAAATGATTTAAAAATAAATTACAATGTAAGAAATATTATGATTTTTTATCTCTAATTCATTTTTTTATCTTATCCATTTTTTTAAACTTAGTTTTACCACCATAATTGAGACCTAATTAATTACCGAAAAAGGGTTTGTATTTTAATATTGTTGCAATTGAAACATAATAAATGACAAAAAAGTATTTAGAAATTCCTAAAGCTTTAGTTGACACCTTCTTAATAACTAGCATTAGACACAAAAAAGACATTACTAGTTGTACAAGTAGCATGTAAATTGGTTGCAAACAAGGACACTATTTTGAATTGAATTTTGTCTATATTTCAAATCAAAAGTTGACACTAATGTCATCTCTAAAGCTGGCACTAATATCAAATCTTGTGTGATCTAATTTTTTTCATCATAATTATCAATGTAATAGTGAATATTTGACACTAAAATTGATGCAAGTTTGGTTGCAACTAAAAACATAACAACAAAGTTCCTAATTTACCCAAATTTTGTTCAAATTAACAAAAGTGTAAAAAATAAAGAAATTATATTTAGGTGGTAATTTTGGACTTAAACTAGCAGTAAAATCTTCTAATCAAAAAATAGCTTGGATTGTATCTCTTAATATAATGTGATCATAATAATCCTCTTGATGTTCTAACATTTACTTCTTCTATGATGATATAATTTTCATCATATAGTATGCATCTTCCAAAAATGACATATATGCCCAATTTGTTTAAATTTTTCTTAATCAATTTTAACAAGTAGCCTTCATAGCCAAAACCACCTTCTTTTTTATTCAAATAACCTTCATGGCCAAAACCTCCTTCTTCTAGATTCACATGCATGTTCATAGACCCTTATACAAAAATTATGCATATAACTCTTTGAGAATAGATTATACTTTAAATAAGTGAGAATTTGGAAGTACATCATCAATTATTATTAACTCTTCTAATAATTATATCAATGATGGGTGGCCTAGTCCAATATGAGGCTTTATTAGTTTGAAAATAATCTAAAATTTGAACTCTTAAAGTAAATATAGTCATCCACCTACTTTACCTTTATTAGCATGTTTATTAACAAAGTAATTTAATGTTAGATGATCAATATGAAACATAAAATAATCATAAAAACAAAAGGAAAATTAAGCGAACCTTCTCTTTCTTCTTTTCAATGTAGGATAGTATCTTTGTGCTTGGTCTAATATTCAACATCAATATAAAATTGGCTGGGCAATGTTTCCCTCTCTTAACTATGGTAGGATCACACCTCTTAGCTATGGTAGGATCACACCTACAACAATGTTAATGTACAACAATGTTAATGTAGGTAAACTTATCCTTTGTCTTACTTATCATTTTCTTTCAAAGTTTTAATATTTTCTTTCTACTTTCTCATTCTTTCTTTATGAACATGATCCCATCACAAAGAAACATGTATTTTCAATGTTGTAGCAATAAATTTATATGGATCGTCTACTTTCTAAATATCAAATTACTTTTCTACTTCTTCATTCCAATTAATCAATACATCGACCTTTAAACTACCATTAAAACAAGATATTTCTATTCTATCATCACTCATTGTCTTTCAAGAATCTGATCAAGTGCAATTTATGATCATTCTCCTAGTTATTGTGCTCTTCTCTCATATTGGGTTAAACTTATTACTCTTAATCTTCTTCTCCAACATTTCTAGTGTCTCCAACTTTACCAATAATTTTTCCCTCTCTCTCTACAAGTGTTCTAATTTCTTCTATTTTGGGGCTTCTTTGATTTCTCTCATTTCTCATCTCTTCCATCTTTGGATCTTCTTAATTTCCTTGATTTCTCCTCCTAGGTGGCATGCTTATTTGTGTTCTCTTAGTAATTATCAATCCAATTATCATGCACATATCAATGTGATCTTGGTATTATATTTAACAAGGAATATTCTCCTAGCAATTTCTTATTGCTAGAACAATCACCAACATCAAAACTCTATTTACAACTAGGTAGAAATATTTCTCCTATAAATTAGACATCTTACTTTCTTCTTTCCCCAGTAATCTCCCACACTATTACCTTCTCCTCATTTCTCATAGTTGAAATATTATCTCTAAATTAGACATCTCACTTTCTTCTTTCCCCGGTAATCTCCCACATTGTTACCTTCTCTTCATTTCTCATAGTTGAAATATTATCTCTAATGCCACTTGGTGTAGTGTTTAGGGCCTACGATGAGAGTCACACAACAGAAGCACTAACAACATACAAAAAATCTATAAACGCATAAAATACTATCATACATCATACATTTTAGACATAGCCTATTACCAAATTAAATCACAACAAATGCATTCATCAGCAATCTCTAAAAAAAGTATTGATCCAATGGCCAATGATCTTGGGCCTCATTACATTCACAGATCCTATGCTCGGGTCTTTGGAACCCACAGCATCCAACACTACAAAAACAAAATCAATAGAGAGCCAAAGGTGCTTTGTCCATTCACGAACATCATATTATGCTTGTGATCCTTTCCTTTTGTCCTTCCAACTACCCAACTATTCAAATTCAATGCTTAATATTCTAAGGGTTTATAAAAATTCAATAAGGACAAGAAATATTCACTACATTACAATTAATGACAATTTTAGGTGAAATGCGTCGATAAATGTACTCAAATTATAGATGTTCAGGCTCCATGATCATGTAAAATACTCCAACATAGTCATCCTGTAATCCCTCGTGTTATAATGCACACAACAATGACAAACATTTAGTTGATTGCTCAAAATCCAAACTTGTTCTTAAAATAGAGTACAAAGCTCCTTGAGAGGTATAATAAAAAATGCACATCAAAAATTGTACAATTGTCCTTTAAAGAGAGTAAAAAATTATTTATGTTTCTTTTTCCTTCTCTACAAAATCCATATATCAAAACTGTCAAATTCAAATCCATTTAAGCAAATATGCTCAATTAGAAACTTCTACATTTTCATTGAATTTTACCAAAATTACCTAGCTTCACCAATAAGCAAAATTAGGGTTCATTTCTTCGCCAATGTGTAACACCCTACCCATGGCGTTATCCTGATACAACATGCAATTGTTCAAAAAATGAAATTCTAAATTAATTTTTCGAACCATATAAAAAGACATGGTAAGTTCCTTGTATGTTTGTGTAATGTAGAGAAGTATGGGCACACACATGCACACACAAAGATATATGTGTACAAAGAAATATGTGTGTATGTGTGCATACTCCTCTACATTACACAAACATACAAGGAACTTACCAAGAATTTTTATATGGTTCGAAAAATCATTTAGAATTTCATTTTTCGAACAATCGCATGTTGTATTAGGATAACACCAAGGGAAGGGTATTACAAATTGGTCAAGAAATCAACCCTAAGTGAGCACGCAGCTAATATAGCACCAATGGAAGCATTCGTTACTACCATAGTCAGACAAAGTATGGAAGCATTCGTTACTACCATAGTTAGATAAAGTCATCCATCTATGCAGTGGTGTCCCTAATATAGGGAGGCTATGTTGTTCCCCTTTCAACACCGGGTGGTTCCCTCTATCTAAATGTACAGGGCCTACAAGTCATTTTTCGTTGGGAACACAAAAAATTTCCTCTAACACAAAAAAATGTGTAATTAATATAGACAATATGTTTTGCAGCCAAACGTATTAAATTAAAGTCATTACAACAATATGCTCATTATGAGCTCAACATATCATTTATGGGAATTGAACCCAAGTAGGAAAGATAACAATCATTCCTCTCAATCATCCAAACTAAAACCAATTAAATAGATTTGAAAGAGTTATATAAGTCAATTAATTAAAGTGAATGTATATGTACTTATTCTCTCTAAATTAATATTAATAACAATATTATCTCTTAACCCTTGTTTTTATTTCGATTCTATACATGAAGCATGAATTCTAATATGACACGTCACCCAGTTAGATAACTACCATTGGAAACTCATAACTATTTAAGATCAGTAATACAACTACTTGATCAATTACTGTATGGTAAATATAATTACCATATATGCTCGACTTATGAGACACGGACTCTCATTCTGCCATTGCGCTTTATAAAAATACTTTCTAATTAGTAATGTTTTAAAGGTGATTCCTTATTATTTAAAGCTGATTTTTTTATTCATGTGGGGGATTATAATAAACGTTTTAAGGAATTTAAAAAATTATTAGTTTAGAAGTGAATTAAGTTTAGTTTAAGTGGTTGGCAGGAATGATTATTATTTTAAATATATTATTGATTAGCTTGTATTCTAAAAAATTTAGGATTTATCTTAAATATCATATTTGAAATGATAAAAAGTATAAAATATTTTCTTCAAACTTTATAAAATTGGAAAAAAAAAACTATCAATATAAAAATTATCAGAACTTCTCATTTCTTGACATCCATATTGAGAAGCAGATTGTAGACTAATAAGGTAGTGTTCATTGTTATTAAATGGGAAAACAATAGTTACATCTGGGCACTACCCCAACAGAACTATAATTCCTCATTATATCTAAGGGGCTGCTCTCAACCAATCTACAATTTTCATTATACCTAAGCGTTGCTCTCAACCAATCTACAGTACTTCATTATATCTAAGTCTTGCCCTCAACCAATCTACAGATCTTCATTATATCTGAGCGTTGCCAGTGTATTGTCTATGTAACCTCACACTCTGGTTGATGACCGGTTGCAGGCTCAATGCTACTATAATATTCCATTGTTATAATTTGCCTGTAGGCACTCACAATCTTCACCGGTGATTTGTCCTTTTACCTGTGCAATCTCAACAAGTATTTGTTGGATTATATATATATATCGCTTGAGGCTGAGTACATTCATTCTCATACAAAGCAAATATATTAATAACTTGAAGTTGTATACTATGGAAGAAGTCCATGCAAACGTTTTCTTCCATACAAAAATGAACTATCAATTCCACAGAAATCAATGGTGTACAGAGGAGGGTATTTGGTTATTGCTAAATTAATTCTATAAATAACTCATACGAATTTGCACTGCATGATGAGAACAAGAAAACACAAATAGTTTTGACTTGGCAATGAAATTGTTGAAATATGCAGTGTGACCAGTTATAAAATTGACAATCTACAGTCTATGAATATGCACTTCAATCCATCCTTTAAATTAACAACATGCATTCATAGAATATACAATTTGACCAATGAATTAAATTTGACTGATCATTTATCAAATTAATTTGTAAATAAGCCAGGAAAACGCTAGCCAATAACACAAATTAATAATCGAAACCCACTAAATAATTATAATAACAAAATGCACAATTTTAAATAACAAAATGATGTATCCCAAAAAATTGCAAAATTTATCGTAGAACTTAACTTGCAAACTTGATGTGCGATTCTCCAATCCCTTCTATTAGCTTTGTTGATGGTTGGAAATGCATTGGTTGACCACCCTAAGTATTCTAATGGGTACTCTCCTTCCCAAAGAACTCTTGAAGCCCAATGAGGTTGTATGGAAAAGTACCTCTATAGCAATATGATTGAAAAATGAAGTCCATAGGCTTTCGAAGAATCACTGCTTCAAACAAACTTTAATGCACCAAACACTTAACAAATGGTGCTAAAAGTATTTTTCTTTTAGCTCAAGCTTTCCTTTTGTAAGTTATGTGGCTATGCCACTTCTCCAACTCATGCAAATATGTGTTTTACTAATTTATTAATTACTTAATATCTACCTATTTTAAAATTATAAAACACTGAATTATTCTCACCCAACTCTCACATTTTCTATTTTCACTCTTAAGTGTTCCCTTGATCTTCTCATCATTTCATATTTTAGTGGTTACACATGGAGTTACTAGTTTAATTATTTATTAGTTCTCTTTAACTTCTCCTAGCCCACTTTTCTTTTCCCACACTTCTATTTGAATATGAATTCATGTTCTTCTTTCCTCTCCTTGATTGAAGGGTGCACTAGTAATTAGTTTTTGTTAATTAATAATTAACTTATTTTTGTTTCATGCACACTCCTAGAATGTAGTTGTTTTCTTATTAACTTATAGTTAACTAAATTTTTTCTCTTCATATAAAATACTAATTTATCTATATGTTTAATTATGTTACTATTGGGGTGGCAGGTGTCGAGGAGAGTCTCTTTGATCCCAAAAGAAGTAACATAGCATCCTTCGCTTGGGGACTAGACAACGTATCAAACAACATTGCTTAGGCATATGCCTCGTGGGAAGGAGTTCGCATTGCGAATTGCGAGAGACATGAACATTGCAAATATTATGATTCTTGAGGACTCTATGATGGTAATCTGGGCGATTTCTAAAAAGGCTCAAATTGAAAACAATGCCTTCAATTGTATCATCGCCTTCAATTATATCATCTCTCGCGTTCTCTCTCTCTCTCTCTCTCTCTCTCTCTCTCTCTCTCTCTCTCTCTCTCTCTCTCTTTGTAGAATTTGACAATGTAAGAATATACCATATCAAAAGAGAACTTAACTCTCAAGCTGATTATTGAACTAAGTGTGGGGAAAATATGGATGTGATTGAAATAAGTGGTAATAGGGGGGTCCTTCCCATCCCGTAACTCGATACTTGGGTTAGTTTTTGTGTGATGGTATTTCTCGCACACTTGAGTTGTAATAGAAGCACAAAATTAATTCATTGTGCCTTGAGTGTGGTCGGATTCTTATGTGTGTCTCCTCTGGTTATGGTTCGTGTTTCTTCTCTGTTCGGTGGGGCTCGTCAGAACTATGTTGTTTTTTATTGCCATGCCTCTGGGCAGTTGGATTGTCTCGGGTGCAGGTTGGTGACGGCCTTCATTCGATGTCGGTTTTGTTTGATATTTCATCGAGGTTTACCCTGGTTTCCAGGTTCTTTCCTTCTAGTTTTGTTTATATTTGGGTTTCCTCCTCAATATATGTTGGAATATTGGTTGTTGTCATTGATGTCAACCCTAGTCATTGGTTTTGGACCCCAATATTGATGAAGGTATTTGGACATGAAGGACAATGCACATGCAGATATAACACCCATGGATGTATAGTATACACCATGTTGTTTCCAATGGTAGGTGGCACGTCACGTGGATCCTCATGATTGAGGAGAAATGAATTTTTGAAGATGACAAAGTGAATTTAATAAGGAAGTACAGGTCGGCCCTGAAGATAATTAAAGAAAATAATTACAAAATAAGAAAGTGTCAGGTCGGCCCTAATGTTAAAAGGAAGTGACATAAAGGGTATAAATACATCTCATTAAACATTCATTTTTCAAGACACACAAGTTTGTTAATGAAAAAAGAGAAATAAGTTGAATTTCAGAGGAAATATGAAGTAAAGAAGGCTGAATTTCAAGGGAGGATGAAGTCTTTTGGTGATGTGTTCTAAGGTATGTTATTTACAGGTCATCTTACCATTTTCGCTATAACTTTTTTTCTAGAACGATTCAGATGGTGAAATTTGTATGTTATTGAGAAGACATATCTAGGTACCTGTGGTAAAAAAAATTGGCTATTTATTCGCTATAATTTTGGAGATACACTCTGTGGAAGATAGGGTTTTTGACTAGTCTTGAAGCTAGTCATAAACAGGTGTTCTAGGTAAAATAATCATAATGTCTTCATAGAGAATCCAAATGAAGTGAGACAAATTGCATTGGAAAGAGTACGGGTTGTAGTTTCCTGTGTACAAATTTCATAATCTTATGTTAAATATTGAGCGCGAGGCATGTTGTACAAGTTTACTATCCTAAATAAACCAGAATTGAATAAGGTCTACCATTTTCTCTATAACTCCTTTTCTGGGAGGATTCAAGGAGTGAAAATTGGAGGAGTTTCAGAGAATACATTGAGTTATATTATCTACAGGATCAGAGTATTCTAAGAAGTGAAGATTGTAGAAGTTGAAGAAGTCTCAGGAAGCATTAGCAGGTTCTATGTGATGGTTGGTTGATGGTGATGATTTAATGTAAAGCTTTATTATCTCTCATATATTCTTGGGTGGAAGGAAGGGGAAAGGATGGAGAGGTTAACTCTCTCTTGATATTGGAGGATTATATCTTCCTTTTGGAGGTTTATCCTTCCCTTTATATTTGGAATTTGTAAATACCTTTGGAAGTCATTACTTCCCTTGAATAATAACTATTGGTTATTTCTCATATATTGTCCATGGTGTATTGTGGTGTATTGGTGTAACTCTTCTACTATTGTTCATTTCTCATTGGATATAATTGAATATATAATCTGGTTGAAGTATAAGTTGAAAAAGTTTTCAAATTGTACTTGATATTGATGCACCCCCCTCTCAGTATCAACAATTGGTATCAGAGCAGGTTGCCTTCAGAATAGTTTAACCACTGGAAGGAAAATCCTGAGAAAAGATGGATGACCATGAGCACTTTTCAAATGGGATTCAAAGATTTGATGGAAGAAATTATGCATACTGGAGTGATAGAGTGAAAACTTACCTAACATCTTTGGGAGTAGAGATTTGGTACTCATTTGTAAATGGCCATGTAGTCTCAAATAATGCTCCAACTGATCCAAATGAGAAGAATCTTATGAGTTTTAATTCAAAAGCCAAACATGTTATTCTAGGAGCATTGGCACCAACCATTTTCATCAAAGTGACGGGTTGTAGCACTACTAAAGAGGTATGGGACAAACTCAAGAGTATCTATGAAGGTGATCCAAAAGTTAAGCAAGTCAAGCTTCAACGACATAGAGCAGAATTTGAAAATTTAAAGATGGATGAAAAGGAAGATATTGCAACCTATTTTCTTAGAGTTGATGAAGTTGTTAATGCTATTAAGGGATTAGGTGAAGAGCTCAATGAATACTTGGTTGTACAAAAAGTGTTGAGATCACTTCCCTTGAAGTATGATGCTAAGGTCTCTGCCATTGAAGAAACTAGGGACTTGATCAAAATGACAATGGATGAATTACATGGGTCTATTATAGCATATGAAATGAGAACAGGTACAGAAAGTGACCAGCCAAACAATGAAGCAACCTTTAAATCCATAAAGAAGACAAAAGACAAGGATAACAACCTTGATGAAGAAATAACAAATTTCAGAAGAAGGTTCCAGAAGGGAAGTGGAAGATACAAAGGTAAGTCTCCTCTCAAATGCTTTAACTGTGGTAGACTAGGACATATTGTTGAAAACTGCTACTATAAAAAGACAAGTCTCAACAATAAAAAGAGCTTCTACTCCAAGGACGATGACATCTCCTCATATGAGAGTGATGAAGAAGATAATTATGGAGGATAAGTCCTCTTCATAACCCAAGAAACCCAAGATGATGATTACAAGAGTTATAAATAAGAAGAAATCATTTCTGAAGAAGATTCAGATGAAGAAACCAACCTTGATTCCTTTTGGGGATACAAAGACAATGCAGAGAGTGAACAAGAAGATGAGAATCTTGAAAAGTTGAAGCATGTTGAAACTGAAAATAGCAAGCTTAGAAACACAAACATAATACTAAATTAACCTAAATGTTATGGCAACTAAATTATTAGACAATAACATATTGGATTTAATAACGGGTGTTTCTTAAATGTCTAATCTTATGGAGAATTGGAAATTATTGTATGCCTCAATCACAAATATTGTATCCCTTAAGCATTTATACAAATTGAATAATCATTAATCTTACTTGATTACCTAAAAAAAACCATCTATTCACCATTATATCTCTTCATGGACAACCTTAACGTTTATGAAATACACATACAAAGGACCTCTAAGGGAATGTGAATATAGTAGTGTTCTATTTCCAAATGTACTATAAAGGGGGACTACCAAATAACAAATTACCACCAAAGTATAAACTGTCAAGTTTAATTAACTATAAAACATGAATTATTACGTGGAGAGAAGGTGAATTCTCCAAAAGAAGATGGCTTTGATCATTAAAATAAAACATGAATGATTTAGTAGACAAGAGAAGGTGATTTCCAATAATAATAATAAAACTTTGATCATTAAAATAGTTTTTGTTGAAGATACATTCACTGTGATTTAGTAAAATTCTAATTATTTACATCTAACGATGTACTGAGTAAGAAACACATGGGTAGTAAGTAACATAAAGAATTTATCCACCTTGTGATTATATTTTTAACATATCTTCAATCGTGTTAATACTAAATGTTCCATATAAATTGGTGTATCAGCATGGTAGTTAATTAAATGAGTTAATTAAATTACTCATGTTTTTTAAACATTCACTAATTTGTGTTTTCATTTCTAGGGTGATACATAGGCTTTGGAAGAAGTTATTTTAGTTCGAGCTCTTGTTGCAACAACAATGGCATAAATAAAGATTAAGAGTCTTTGTATATAATTAATTATATATTTAGTTTTATACCTTAAATGTAAATGTGATGTGATGTCATGGAATGGTTTGATTTGTTTGTATGATTATGGATCAATAATCAAACCACTTTCGTTGACACATAGTTATGTTGATATTTGTTATATATATTATTCTCCAACAATGAAAGGGACTTAAGGGACTTAAGATATGCATGTCAACAATTGAATATGTGTGTATGTATATACATATATATAGTTTGATATTATTTTATTATTTTGTGAATATATAAAGTGTAAGTAAACAAATTCAAATGAATTGAGTGCACATCCTAATTAGTTCGGTTGGTTATATTAATTTGTAATGTTGAATTAAAATGAAGGCGAGTTAAAATAATCAAAATTCTATTTTGATATGTTAGGAGAATAAATTGATTTAAAATAAATGATAATGTATGAAATATTATGATTTTTCATGACTAATTCATTTTTTATCTTAATCCATTTTTTATAGATACTTTTTCCATCATATTATGTGTGTAGTTTGACCTAGTTTCATTATCTTGTGAATATATAGAGTGTAAGTAAACAAATTTTTATCTTAATCCATTTTTTATAGATACTTTTGTCATCATATTATGTGTGTAGTTTGACCTAGTTTCATTATCTTGTGAATATATAATGTAAGTAAACAAATTCAAATAAATTGAATCCATTCCATACCCTAATTAGTTGGGTTAGTTATGTTAATTTGTGATGCTGAATTAAATGAGGGCAAATTAAAATAATTGAGATTGTATTTTGGTATGTTATGAGAATAAAATGATTTAAAAATAAATTACAATGTAAGAAATATTATGATTTTTATCTCTAATTCATTTTTTTATCTTATCCATTTTTTTAAACTTAGTCTTACCACCATAATTGAGACCTAATTAATTACCGAAAAAGGGTTTGTATTTTAATATTGTTGCAATTGAAACATAATAAATGACAAAAAAGTATTTAGAAATTCCTAAGGCTTTAGTTGACACCTTCTTAATAACTAGCATTAGACACAAAAAAGACATTACTAGTTGTACAAGTGGAATGTAAATTGGTTGCAAACAAGGACATTGTTTTGAATTGAATTTTGTCTATATTTCAAATCAAAAGTTGACATTAATGTCATCTCTAAAGTTGGCACTAATATCAAATCTTGTGTGATCTAATTTTTTTCATCATAATTATCAATGTAATAGTGAATATTTGACACTAAAATTGATGCAAGTTTGGTTGCAACTAAAAACATAACAACAAAGTCCCTAATTTACCCAAATTTTGTCCAAAATAACAAAAGTGTAAAAAATAGAAAAATTATATTTGGGTGGTAATTTTAGACTTAAACTAGCAGTAAAATCTTCTAATCAAAAAATAGCTTAGATTATATCTCTTAATATAATGTGATCCTAATAATCCTCTTGATGTTCTAACATTTACTTCTTCTATGATGATATAATTTTCATCATATAGTATGCATCTTCCAAAAATGACATATATGCCCAATTTGTATAAATTTCCCTTAATCAATTTTAACAAGTAACCTTCATGGCCAAAACCACCTTCTTCTTGATTCAAGTAACCTTCATGGCCAAAACCTCCTTCTAGATTCACATGCATGTCCATAGACCCTTATACAAAAATTATGCATATAACTCTTTGAAAATAGATTATACTTTAAATAAGTGAGAATTTGGAAGTACATCATCAATTATTATTAACTCTTCTAATAATTATATCAATGATGGGTGGCCTAGTCCAATATGAGGTTTTATTAGTTTGAAAATAATCTAAAATTTTAACTCTTAAAGTAAATGTAGTCATCCACCTACTTTACCTTTATTAATATGTTTATTAACAAAGTAATTTAATGTTAGATGATCAATATGAAACACAAAATAATCATAAAAATAAAGGAAAATTAGGCAAACCTTCTCTTTATTCTTTCCAATGTGGGATAGTATCTTTGTGCTTGGTCTAATATTTAACATCAATATAAAATTGGGTGGGCAATGTTTCCCTCTCTTAGCTATGGTAGCATCACACCTCTTAGCTATGGTAGGATCACACCTACAACAATGTTAATGTAGGTAAACTTATCCTTTGTCTTACTTATTATTTTCTTTCAAAGTTTTAATATTTTCTTTCTACTTTCTCATTCTTTCTTTATGAACATGATCCCATCACAAAGAAACATGTATTTTCAATGTTGTAGTAATAAATTTATACGGATCGTCTACTTTCTAAATATCAAATTACATTTCTACTTATTCATTCCAATTAATCAATACATCAACCTTTAAACTACCATTAAAACAAGGTATTTATATTTTATCATCACTCATTGTCTTTCAAGAATCTGATCAAGTGCAGTTTACGATCATTCTCCTAATTATTGTGCTCTTCTCTCATATTGGGTTAAACTTCTTACTCTTAATCTTCTTCTCCAACGTTTCTAGTGTCTCCAACTTTACCAATAATTTTTCCCTCTCTCTCTACAAGTGTTCTAATTTCTTCTATTTGGGGCTTCTTTGATTTCTCTCATTTCTCATCTCTTCCATCTTTGGATCTTTTTAATTTCCTTGATTTCTCCTCCTAGGTGGCATGCTTATTTGCGTTCTCTTAGTAATTATCACTCCAATTATCATGCACATATCAATGTGATATTGGTATTATATTTAACAAGGAATATTCTCCTAGCAATTTCTTATTGCTAGAACAATCACCAACATCAAAACTCTATTTACAACTAGGTAGAAATCTTTCTCCTATAAATTAGGCATCTCACTTTCTTCTTTCCCCGGTAATCTCCCACACTATTACCTTCTCTTCATTTCTCATAGTTGAAATATTATCTCTAAATTAGACATCTCACTTTCTTCTTTTCCCGGTAATCTCCCATGCTATTACCTTCTCTTCATTTCTCATAGTTGAAATATTATCTCTAATGCCACTTGGTGTAGTGCTTAGGGCCTACGATGAAAGTCACACAACAGAAGCACTAACAACATACAAAAAATCTATAAACGCATAAAATACTATCATGCATCATACATTTTAGACATAGCCTATTACCAAATTAAATCACAACAAATGCATTCATCAGCAATCTCTAAAAAAAGTATTGATCCAATGGCCAATGATCTTGGGCCTCATTACATTCACAAATCCTATTCTCGGGTCTTTGGAACCCACAGCATCCATCACTACAAAAACAAAATCAATAGAGAGCCAAAGGTGCTTTGTCCATTCACGAACATCATATTATGCCTGTGATCCTTTCCTTTTGTCCTTCCAACTACCCAACTATTCAAATTCAATGCTTAATATTCTAAGGGTTTATAAAAATTCAATAAGGACAAGAAATATTCACTACATTACAATTAATGACAATTTTAGGTGAAATGCCTCGATAAATGTACTCAAATTATAGATGTTCGGGCTCCATGGTCATGTAAAATACTCCAACATAGTCATCCTGCAATCCCTCATGTTATAATGCACACAACAATGACAAACATTTAGTTGATTGCTCAAAATCCAAACTTGTTCTTAAAATAGAGTACAAAGCTCCTTGAGAGGTATAATAAAAAATGCACACCAAAAATTGTACAATTGTCCTTTAAAGAGAGTAAAAAATTATTTATGTTTCTTTCTCCTTCTCTACAAACTCCATATATCAAAACTGTCAAATTCAAATCCATTTAAGCAAATCTGCTCAATTAGAAACTTCTACATTTTCATTGAATTTTACCAAAATTACCTAGCTTCACCAATAAGCAAAATTAGGGTTCATTTCTTCGCCAATGTGTAACACCCTACCCATGGCGTTTTCCTGATACAACATGCAATTGTTCAAAAAATGAAATTCTAAATTAATTTTCGAACCATATAAAAAGACATGGTAAGTTCCTTCTATGTTTGTGTAATGTAGAGAAGTATGGGCACACACATGCACACACAAAGATATATGTGTACAAAGAAATATGTGTGTATGTGTGCATACTCCTCTACATTACACAAACATACAAGGAACTTACCAAGAATTTTTATATGGTT
>ML821600.1:52152-73994 GCA_009831015.1 Picea engelmannii
CCTTGAATAATAACTATTGGTTATTTCTCATATATTGTCCATGGTGTATTGTGGTGTATTGGTGTAACTCTTCTACTATTGTTCATTTCTCATTGGATATAATTGAATATATAATCTGGTTGAAGTATAAGTTGAAAAAGTTTACAAATTGTACTTGATATTGATGCACCCCCCTCTCAGTATCAACAATTGGTATCAGAGCAGGTTGCCTTCGGAACAGTTTAACCACTGGAAGGAAAATCCTGAGCAAAGATGGATGACCACGAGCACATTTCAAATGGGATTCAAAGATTTGATGGAAGAAATTATGCATACTGGAGTGATAGAGTGAAAACTTACCTAACAGCTTTGGGAGTAGACATTTGGTACTCAGTTGTAAATGGCTATGTAATCCCAAATAATGTTCCAACCGATCCAAATGAGAAGAAGCTTATGAGTTGTAATTCAAAAGACAAACATGTTATTCTAGGAGCATTGGCACCAACCATTTTCATCAAAGTGACGGGTTGTAGCACTGCTAAAGAGGTACGGGACAAACTCAAGAGTATCTATGAAGGTGATCCAAAAGTTAAGCAAATCAAGCTTCAACAACATAGAGCAGAATTTGAAAATTTAAAGATGGATGAAAAGGAAGATATTGCAACCTATTTTCTTAGAGTTGATGAAGTTGTTAATTCTATCAAGGGATTAGGTGAAGAGCTCAATGAATCCTTGGTTGTACAAAAAGTGTTGAGATCACTTCCCTTGAATTATGATGCTAAGGTCTCTGCCATTGAAGAAACTAGGGACTTGATCAAAATGACAATGGATGAATTACATGGGTCTATTATAGCATATGAAATGAGAACAGGTACAGAAAGTGACCAGCCAAACAATGAAGCTGCCTTTAAAGCCATAAAGAAGACAAAAGACAAGGATAATGACCTTGATGAAGAAATAACAAATTTCAGAAGAAGGTTCCAGAAGGGAAGTGGAAGATACAAAGGTAAGTCTCCTCTCAAATGCTTTAATCGTGGTAGACTAGGACATATTGTTGAAAATTGCTACTATAAAAAGAGAAGTCTCAACAATAAAAAGAGCTTTTACTCCAAGGATGATGACATCTCCTCGTATGAGAGTGATGAAGAAGATAATTATGGAGGATAAGTCCTCTTCATAACCCAAGAAACCCAAGATGATGATTACAAGAGTTCTAAATAAGAAGAAATCATTTCTAAAGAAGATTCAGATGAAGAAACCAACCTTGATTCATTTTGGGGATACAAAGACAATGCAGAGAGTGAACAAGAAGATGAGAATCTTGAAAAGTTGAAGCATGTTGAAACTGAAAATAACAAGCTTAGAAACACAAACATAATACTAAAAGGTGAATTGAGTAGTTGTGAAGAAGAGAATTACAAGCTTGAAAAGACCATTGATAGCTTGAAGGAACAATTAGAAGATTATGATAAATTGAGAATTGGATGACACAAAAGGGGAGCTACTATTGACAATAGAAAAGTTGAAGTTCGAAAAAAGCACTGGAAAATTAGCAATCAAAGATATCCAAACGACAAGACAAGACTAGGATACAATGACAATTTGAAGACAACAAAACAAGATAAGGAAGATGAAAATGATGAAACCAATACTCCAGAACAAGTTGAACAACAAGATACAAGACTAGAATTCAGAAGGAATGAGACATCAAGAATATCCTCTCCCATCAGGTATGAAGGAAACTACAGAAGAATAGATCGTGAACCCAGAAGGACCACACCACAAAGAAGATCACTTACTCCCAAGTAACAAAATTTATTTCTTGGACATTGTTATACTTGTGGAAATTTTGGACATAAGGCAATCAATTGTAGAATCAATGAAATGAATAACTACGCAAGCTACATGAATGGTGGAAATAGTAGATATGGAAATGTTCATATACCTATCAACATAAATTATAATCCATTTGACCCATTAATGGATCAAAATATTGTATGTTACATGTGCAATAATCTTGGTCACAAAGCACGTGATTGCAGAGAGATGAAGGAAGATAATCATATGCCAAATGTCCCTATACCAACTACAACATGGAAAAGGAAAGAAATTCCACACAATGAAAATTGTCGAATAGCATTGGTCACTAAAGAATGCAAAGAAGAAGATGAATGGTTCATAGACAATGGGTGCTCATCTCATATGACCGGAGATCAAAGCAAATTTGTAAGCTTGAAGAAAAAGGGTGGAAATGTTGCATTTGGAGATGACTCATCTACCAAAATACTTGGAAAAGGAACTGTAAAGTTTGGAAGTGAGAATGTAAAAGCAGAAAAATTCCCATTGGTTGAAGATATGAAGCATAATCTCCTCAGTGTCAACAAAATATGTGATCAAGGATACACTCTTACATTTGACTCCCTAAAATGTAAAATCAGATAAAATAACTCAGGAAGATTGGTTGCAATTGCAACAAAAAGACCGAACAACATATACATCCTAGACATGAAGAAGAGAGAGAATACAGAAGCCACACAAAAGGATTCCAAGGAAGAAAAAGTCCCAAAGACCAAAAATGAGGATGAAGTATTATTGAGTGCCACATGTTCAGGGGGAGCATCCCCAAAGAAGAAGGTCACCTTATGCCATTGAACTCACGGGGCGTGACCCCACCCTTTTCCATTGATTTCAAAGGGGAGAGAAATTCGGATCATGATGACAAGGGGAGCATGAGTGTTGCCATCAATGAAAAAGGGGGATATTGTTGGAAGATTGGTTGTTGGCATTGATGTCAACCCTAGTCATTGGTTTTGGACCCCAAGATTGATGAAGTTATTTGAACATGAAGGACAGTGCACATGCAGATACAACACCCATGGATGGATAGTATAAATCATGTTGTTTCTAGTTGTTGGTGGCACGTCACGTGGATCCTCATGGTTGAGGAGAAATGAATTTTTGAATATGACAAAGTGAATTGAATAAGGAAGTGCAGGTCGTCCCTGAAGATAATTAAAGAAAAGAATTACAAAATAAGAAAGTGTTAGGTCGGCCCTAATGTTAAAAGGAAGTGACATAAAGGGTATAAATGCATCTCATTAAACATTCATTTTTCAAGACACACAAGTTTGTTAATGAACAAGGAGATATAAGTCGAATTTCAGAGGAAATATGAAGTAAAGAAGCTTGGATTTCAAGGGAGGATGAAGTCTTTTGGTGATGTGTTCTAAGCTATGTTATTTACAAGTCATCTTACCATTTTCTCTATAACTTTTTTCTAGAACGATTCAGATGGTGAAATTTTTATGCTATTGAGAAGACATATCTAGGTAGTTGTGGTAAAAATTTCAGCTCTTTATTCTCTATAATTTTGTAGATACACTCTGTGGAAGATAGGGTTATTAACTAGTCCTGAAGCTAGTCATAAACAGGTGTTCCATGTAAAACAGTCATAACATCTTCATAGAGAATCCAAATGAAGTGAGACCAATTGCATTGGAAAGAGCACGGGTTGTAGTTTCCTGTGTACAAATTTCATAATCTTATGTTAAATATTGAGCGCGGGGCATGTTGTACAAGTTTACTCTTCTGAATAAACCAGAATTGAATAAGGTCTACCATTTTCTCTATAAATCATTTTCTGGGAGGATTCAAGGAGTGAAACTTGGACGAGTTTCAGAGAATACATTGAGTTATATTATCCATGGGATCAGAGTATTTTAAGAAGTGAAGAATTACAGAATTTGAAGAAGTCTCAGGAAGCATTATCAGGTTCTATGTGATGGTTGGTTGATGGTGATGATTTAATGTAAAGTTTTATTATCTCTCATATATTCTTGGGTGGAAGGAAGGGGAAAGGATGGAGAGGTAAACCCTCTCTTTATATTGGAGGATTGTATCTTCCTTTTGGAGGTTTATCCCTCTCTTTATATTTTGAAGTTGTAACTACCTTTGGAAGTCATTACTTCCCTTGAATAATAAGTATTGGTTATTTCTCATATATTGTGCATGGTGTATTGTGGTGTATTGGTGTAACTCTTCTACTATTGTTCATTGCTCATTGGATATAATTGAATATATAATATGGTTGAAGTATAAGTTGAAAATTTTTCCAAATTGTACTTGATACTGATTCACCCCCCTCTCAGTATCAACAATATATTTTCTCTACTTTGTTGAAGATCCTCTCTTGCTCATCTTTTTTTAAGTCGAGATAGGGGTTGTTCCTCACAGTTCTGTGTGGTTGGGGTTTTCATGTTGTTTTTTTCCTTAGACAGAGATGGATCCTAATTGGAAAAATATTAAAATAATTCTTCAAAGACATGAAGAAATTTTGTAAGCAAACAATAGTGCTCTACAACAGATTTCGACAAAATTGGGGGAAATGGAGCAAGCGATTGAAAATGTGATGAATCTTTTAACTATTCAAATCCAGAGAATAGATTTCTCAGAATTTGACTATCGATATTTAAGCTCCTTTGTTCTTCCTCGACGTTCAAATTTGGCATAAAATAATCAAGGAGCGGTTGTTTCTCAGCATGGGGGAAACACAATCTATGAGCATGGGGATCAAGGCACAACACCAATGGAAGTAGAAGATGGATCTCTCCTACCGGATAGATAAATAGATATACAAGATAGTGAATCTTCTCACCAATGAATGTATTTCAAAATAATTTTCCTATTAGGACAGTTGGTTAAAGACATAATTAGTTAGCCTCAGTGGGAATATGATATGGATAAGGCTCCAAATTTTTTCATTTTAGTTTCATAAATATGTACATGCTTTAAGCCCAATTTTGTTGATATGTATGCTTATGTTGTTTTCACTGGCATAGCCCCCCTTGATTAATATAAAAGTTTGGTTTCAGTTAAAAAAAAAATATGTTACCATCATTTAATTTATTTTTCTCTCTAGTAATGTATAACTTATAATTGTTTTCTGAATTCAATAACTATGCATGTTAATGTAATTTCCTTTCATAATTTTACATTTAACCTTATTTCCACTATAAAATTGATAATTCATAAACTATACCAAGGGTAACATGTTTCTCATGCCCTTCAAGAATTACCTTTTTGTATTTCCAAGGGTGTCATGTTTCACATGCCCTTCAAGCATCTAACTTTTCTTGGTGGGAAAATGGCACAACATTGGACACCATGTTAACTCAATGTTTAATTCCCTTTGTTGAGATACTAATGGTCACTCAGGAATAATCTTATCACCTTATTGTGTGCCCCTCAATTAATCCTTGTGAGTGATTGAATATCTAACCTACCCTCATGGCAACATGCAACCTTGGAGTAAAAGTGTCCCTAGAATTTCAATGTAGGCCATGGAAAACGAGTGCTAGTAGAAGGAAACATGAATGTTTCTCCTCCTCTCCTAATGATACCCATAACCCAACCATACAACCCCAATACACATATGTGGATCAATTAGCAAGCATGTTCCTTGTGCTTGCACACACAACAATCAACACATCAATAATTTTATAATCCAAAATCAAAATACAACATAATCGCATAACTTGTATGGTTCCCTGACTCAATCTACAGTCCAATATAATTTTGACACAATCCCACGTCCATCGGTAGCATTTGGAAGTTAATGTATCCAACATTACTATTTTAAGTTATCCAAATCATATGATTCAATACCATCAGTTACTCCATATCATTGAACATATAATTCTTGTATGTTATCAAATAAACCTTTAAATAAACTCATTCATTAATCATCATTTAAACTCAATCAGATAATTAAAATTTTAAGTTTCATCATCATAATATCAATCATTAAATCAAGTCATTTCTAAACAAATGCCCTCAAAAAATAATGTCTAGTCTATCTCAATAGTCAAATCAAAATGAGGCACTACAAAATTTGAGTGATGTTGAAGATGGCATATGTTTTCATTACTTACCTCCATAAATTTCTAGATTTTCAAGTTGATACTTAAAAATTGTTGATGTGCAAAAATGCTCAAAATTTTCCCTTCTTTACATAGTGTCCAAAAGGCTTGTGAGGCCTTACCAAAATGCATGCCAAGGGTGGGTTAGTCACCCAAATCCATTTGTGTAAAATAATTTGAGATATTCCATTAATTCTCTACAACTCATTTCATCTCCTACCTAAATAAATTCTAACTTCCACTATACTTGAATGAAACTTACCCTTTTCCAACCTTTCAAGAAATGGTTGCCTAAATTACTAAAACACAAACCTAGGAAAAATTAGTAATGTCTAGGTCTTGAAATTTGAGGTGAAAGTCACACCTACTTATAAATTTAATTTACATGTTAGCTAACATAATACCTAGGGATTCTCATGTTCTAGACACCCATGGTTAGAAATTAATAAGCATCATGCCCATGAGGTTGCTAGCTTTCTTTATCTTTGGTTCATGTTTTTCTTCTTACTATTTCAAATATTATACTTACCATCATCATGTTGTTCTCTTCTTCCAAAAACTTGCTTCATCATCATGTATCAACACACTAGTTTCCCATAGGTCTTATTACTTCCAAATACTCATGTCTGATAGGATTACTATCTCCAATTGCTCATGATTAATAGGGATTATCATCTTCAAGTGCTCATACCCAATAGGGATTATTACCTCCACATCGTCACTCGTACATACAACCAACATTTCCTATTGTTCAAGCTTTCCAATACCTTTCTAGACCATACCTTCTTTATTTTCATCTACTTTATCGCCATTCAGCTTGTCTCCTTATTCATCACCAACCTTCATATCAAAAACATCATCGGCTTCATTTTTTGCACAATCTTGATTTGCACCTTCTTTTATGGTTGTTATATTCATAACCATGATATTCATTTCTTTTATTACACAATATTCAAGTTCTATAGTTTTATTCTTCATCTTCATTGTTGCCCAACATCAACATATCCTTCTATTGTAACTTGGGTTGTCTTTGAATTTCCACAAGTACATTCTCCTTTCCTTCTTCATGAATGTCTCTAAACTAGTGTGTAGGATAAAACTTCTCTTCCCTTAATCATTCCTTAGCAAAACACATCACAACTCTTTTCTTTGTGCTTTCCTCTATTATGGGAAATAACTTTAAACTTCTATCACCTTTCAAAGTATTTTTCATTCTATCATTATATACTTTTTAATCATACATCCAACGTCTACTAAGAAATACATGACAAGCATTCATAGTTGTTAGAATATAAGGCTTACATGTGTAATAAAGTCATTGTAATGAAGTTATCCCCGAGGGTTAGCTCAAGTGGTCTTGAGCCAAACGTGAGATCTCTCCCTTGGTGAATTGGGGAGGACACAAGTTCGACTCTTTTAATCCCCTTAGGGTTAAGCTCTATTAACAGGGCCAATGGTTTACCCCATTTACCATCCATGGATGATGGGGAAGTACTTGGAGTGTTTTCTGTGAGGATTACCTTGGGAAAAAAAGTCAGTGTATTGACGCTATAAAAGCTAGGGTTTTATTATTGTTAGATTTTAGCGTTTTGGAAAAATAAGGCCTCTCAAACTCTTTATGAGAGAGGGGAATCTTGTAATACCCCAAGGCCGAGCCCCTAGTTTTTAATCATGAATTGTAAACATGTTTCATAGGCTGGTGAGCCAAGTAATGATAAGCTATGAGGCTTATGTGATAGTTGGGCCAGAGAGTCTAGGATGTTGTTGGCATCCCTACACAATATCATTATTTGAATGACAAATGACACTTTCTGTAGTTGCCTTCACCTCATCTTGTAAATATTATCATTTGGAGATGATTACTGGATTACAAAAGTGTTCATTAATTCTCTAAGATTTGTGTTTTATTTTTTGTTTCATGTTTGATTCATGACTGAAAGCATGAATCAAACTTGAAAACTTAGTTTTGTCTTATACTCCTATTCAAGGCATTCTTTTAAAGGGTCATTGTGCTTGTATCTACTCTATGTCTAATACTTGAATGAATTACCTTTGGAGTGTTTTGAATGTTGATGTGATTTCTATACACTTAGTTGATTCGCATTTGAATTCGCATTTGAATTATGAACATTTTTGTATATTTAAACCCTTTGCAAATCAACTATAGTCATGCTAGTCATGAGAATTAATGCGCAATTATTGTACCCTGTACTTAATCCTTTTGTTGATAGAGTAAATTAATAAGCTTTTCATTATGGATTGAGGGTTTTTGTCATGCTCTGTACGTGAGTTTTTCATTACCAGGAGTGCTCAAGCCTCAATAACCGAACCCTCGATGTTCATACTATGATTTTGCAGGGGTTTTGCTTGGTTTGTTTCCATTTTATCTGCTCAGATCTGTTCCTTTTACTCTTGCCATTTAAACCCAGAACTATCTTGAGTCACCCCTGTTACAGTCCAGTCATATTTTTAATGGCTCTTGTTGTCTGAATAGAGTCGAATGGCTCTCAAGCATTGCTATCTCATGATGATGCAATCGAAGATTTGAAAGGTCAGGGTTGGGATGCCTTCATCAAAAGGTTCGAAGGGTATAACCTTTGTGTGGCTAAGGAATTTGCACAAACATTTGATGGGTATAGGGTGAAAGTTGGAGACATCCAATTGGAAGTAACTGAAGCATTTGTCAGTGAAGCCACAGGGCTTCCATCCACCGGTCAGAAATGGTTCAAGAACTCAAAAATCAAAGAAGTGCCCCAGAGCCTCTTCATGACCTCCAGGAAAATTGATTGCTATGAAAAAGGTATTCCTATTTCTTTGCTTAAAGTTAGATGGCATGGTCTCCTGTCAATCCTTAAACAGTTTGTGACCTGTGAGGGTTGTTATGGTCTAGTTTTTCTCTATCATATACGGTTTCTTATGCACTTCATAGGTTTTCATTTGAATGTGCCTTTCTATCTGTTGAGAATCCTGTACAACATGTCTAAAAGGTATAAAAAACAAAGCCTCGACTCTAATATTTTCCATGATGGCTTAATCAAAATTCTGTTAAATCTCCATTTGAAAACCATAGGCGATTGTTGGGATGGATTTTTAGCGAGAAATGGTTTTGTTTCTACTGTTTTTGTAGACGACCCTAATTCATGTGAATCATTGGTAAAAGAACATTTTGACAGTCTGATTAATAAGCCAGCCACAAACCCCCTAGATGAAGTAATGCCCAGTCGATCACCCCATCATCAACAGACTGTGGTTTTTAGTGGAGTGAACCTCCTGTGCCTAATTTGGATAGTGGTCATAACGCCACTGTGAAACCCTATGTCGAAAAATCTCACAAACAGTCAAAAAAAAAGCACGCGGTGTTAGGGTTACGAAATAAAAGAGTTGGTCGGCTAATTTCGAGAAAGTTGAGAAACAGAGTCAAACCTCATTTGAGCTTGATCGGCCTGATCGAGGTCAATAAGGTCTCAGATTTAGAAATTGAAGACTTCCTGACTTTAGAAGATCCAGATTGTCATAAATCTGATCCTACTCAACCATACAACTTTGTTAATAATCTTCCATTGTGTCTCAAGTATAAAGGTGAATTCACAGGTATTAGGATTGGTTAAGGGCACGTAACAGGTAGTATTGATATAGCTAGTCTTGACTATATGCTCCATCAACAAATCGTCTCTCTCGTGCAATGTGAGGTTTGACTACAGTGGATTGAATGATACTATACTGATATCCCCATCCTCCAAGTTCGGATTAAATCACTCACAGCTCACCATGAATTACTGACAAAAGAAAATCGTGACCTCAGAGCAAATGAAGAGAGACAAGCTAAACGTCTTAAGAAGACAGGAAACGTTGTGATCAAAAATGCAGACAGTGTTCATGCCATAATGAATTCTGAGCTATCCTGATCCATGTTTAGTCATTGGTTGAAATGGTAAAATGATTTTTCCTTCTTATTACATGCATGTTATTTTTTTGAATCAAATCGGTTTGAAAATTGGATTTATTTTGCCAATATAAGACTGGCTACAGAATCTTTCAATTCTATAGCCAAGTCATTTTTAAATAAAAAAAAATTAGTAATTAGTTGTTAATAAATTATCTAACTTATTCCTATTTCGTTTTCAGGACATGGTGGATCTTGATGCTGATTTTCTGAGGAGGAACATGTTCGATTTAGATGATTAGTATCTCTTTCCTATTTATTTTGTAAATAAGAAAAACTTTTATTAATTTTTGAAAGAAAAAAAAAAACAATTCAGTTATGAGTGGTTGTAGGCCCTCCATTTTTGTAATATTTTGATCTCATGAGATCTGATGCTATCCTAGGAGATAGGAAGATGAGATCTCAAGACACTTTAAATACTTTCCATTTTGTAAGTGAAGGCATCTTGGCCTGGAACCAATTATGGACAAATGACTTACAGGACTTAATAGAACAGCGTGCAGCATTTCGGCTTTAGTCTTTTGTGAATGTTGTTTCATTGATGTTTTGTTTTATTTAATCTTGGGCTATCAATATGTTGTGTAGATTTTGACTCAATAACATGTTATGTTTCATGATACTCGTTCTATAGATATCGTTCATGATTTGTTGTTCCAAATATTGTGATTGTGATCATAGTATCAATTTTAATATCAAGATTTTTCTTTGATGTTTAGTTGATAAATGAAATGAATGTTTTACACAAAGGTTTCTCTGACTATAACCATTTGCAATCTTAAGATCACAAAATTAGTATGTGTTCCCTATTATGTTCCTAAATCTCGGCTGCCAATATATTCTTTGAATTTATCTGGGAAAATTTCAGTATAATCCTATTGCAGATTTCTTCTATACGCGGGGCAGCTGGATGCTCTTGATCCATATAGAGGCATGGACACATTTAACGAACTAATATTAGGTTAGCTTCTTTGCTTCTAATTTATGTCATTTCATGTATTAGTGAAATAGGAAAGTTTAGATCGGCTTTGACCATCTGTACATCTTTGTTCATAACTTAGTTAAATTCAAGTTTTGTTAGATTTATAATTAGAAAATAAAAAAAATATTTAAATGTTCTTTCTTTATCTGCTTCTCAAAAACAATTATTTTTACTTCGATTTTGTAAGTTTCCAGTAAAACTTGCAACCTGTAAATTATGTTCATAAGCAATATTTTTATGTTTTCTTTCTCTGCTTAAATACATTTACACTAATTATTTTAGAGTGTGTAAATATATTATAGTTTTAACATTAGTTAGTTTTTCTTCCATTTCTTTATTTTAGGACCTTAGATTGGATAACAGGGCCATTAAACTCGTCAGAACAGGTTACACCAAACGGCTTGGGTTACTTGGACAACCCCAGACCGGACCTATTCTTCCAGTTGACAGCTTGTCATTTTTGCCAGTCAACGGATGCTAAGGCCGGGAGCTTGTTTTGTATATGTAAATATTCAAATAATTAATATAAAATCATCACTGCGTGTAGACCGACCACGATGAAAGAGTATGGGGGACTAGGTTCCACTAGGCTGGGAGGGTGGGGGTTGAGAGGCTGGAAAAAGGGGCTAAGATTAAGATCTTAAATCCCAGAGAATAATATATATTATTATTCTAAATGTTGTGAGGAGGATATGAATTTATCCTAAGTTCCTTTGGGGAAGGGGAACGACTTCCAAATGGAGAGGAACGTGCTTCATGAGCGCCATGTGTCATCTCAGGCACATGCAATTATATGTGAGCATTTTGACTGTTTGGGGGATCTTTTTTGTCCATTCCTTCCACTCACGCATGCAGCTAGCAGGCAAGTTGTAAAACCATGAACTCCATTGTTGAAACCTTGACCATCCTGAACCCTTGCAACAAGCCATAACTGATATCTTTGTTGAACTTGTACCTTACGAGTGGCTTGTCTTTCGTTCTGCCATTACCATGCCCCACATCCGGTTTCTGTTGTTTCCATCACCCTTGCCCGTGTGTTGAGGAGATGGATTGAAGAGGTGGGTTGTTAGGCATGTGGTTGAAGAAGTAGGTTTTTAGGCATGTGAGAAAATCTCTTCAGGTGAGAGAGTTGTCGAGGAAGTGAGTAACTCTCCTAGAGGGAGTCCATTAGCAGCTATAGAGCTCTGAGAATTGTTATTCGTCCTGTTGATGAAGCCCTGGAAGGGAGGTGGAGCAGCCGATGGACTGTGTGACAGTGAAGGTGCATACTCCTAGGGTGGGACAAGCATGTGGGGAATGAGAGTTTGTGAGTGGTGGGTGTAAGTGGCTCCTTAGAGGAAATATTTCATGTAGACTGGTTCAACTTCCTGTTGTCCTTGCCTAGCCTAGGAATCCCTTTCCCAGTGGAGTCTAGTCCCAGCTCGAGGGTGACCCACTGTTGAGAGTGATGAACAACACGGTCTAAGGCTGGGAGGTTTGTGGAAGGTCTGCACGCAGTTGGTGCACTACAATTAAGAGATAAGTATCATGTATGTGCTTAATGGTTAATGGTGTATTTTAGTGCATGTATGTAATTCTTATAATAATATCATGTGTTTCGCTACATGTATGCTTTCATGCTATCTATGTTTATCTATTTTAAGTTTATATGTGATTTATTCCGCAAAGAGCTATGTCTGACATAGCCCAATTGGTCTATGTCTGGGAATGGATAGTTTTAATCATCTAGTACCAGAGCAGTTTGGTTTTGGAGTAGTGGTGTTGTCTCCAGTGAGGGTGGTCGGGGAACGTTACTAAATGGTATCAGAGAATGAGAAGTTATTTTATTTCAAGTGCCATTGCACAACAGAAGGTTGGGGGTGTTACAATATGGTATCAAAGTGTGAAAGTTTTAAGTGGCATGACCCAGCCTGGGAGGCTGGGTATGTCACAAATATAATTGTAATAAATGTACAAGTTATTCATAATATGAAAGTGTTATTTTGTAATATCTCTCTCATGTGCTCAATTATGTAACCCTATATAGGGTTTTATAATTTAGTATGATCTGGTTTGTTTCTATCACATGGTATAAAAGTATATGAAATCATACCATACCATCACATATCAATTTAAAAAAACAAAAAGTGATAGTTGCCATATCTAAGAGAAAGTGGTAGTTGTGAGAATGTAGGAGTCATTATTCTATAGTCAAGTCACTAATGGAGAGTCACATTCTATAGGATCTGTCAGATCTATCATTTGAAAGACAACCACTAAGGAAAAAGGAGACACCACTATGAAAAGATTGTTTGTTTTTCTTATTTGAAAATATTCCTAAGGAATAACGCTATGATTAGCCATCATTTTCAATGAAGGATCGAGTTGCCAAAATTAAGAGTGGTGTACATGTCCACCATATGATTTCTCGTAATCACCATCCACCTTAGGATTTATAGCAGCCACTAGCTATCATTCGACATGTACATTAAATAGTCGCCATTTTATTTACATCTATTGGTCAATCACCAAGTCAATTATATAGGCTTTCATATGAAAAATGTACAACAACCAAGATAAAACTATAGTACAACCACCATATGAAAATTATGCAGCCATACACCTAATCATGTAGTTGACCTACTTGCCACAATTGATGAATTTTATGCAAGATCAGACAACATTCATAAGTAATAATGTGAATTGTACCAATAGAATTTATGTTTAGTTGATCCAAGTTTCAAGATCAAGCAAAGAGAAGTTTCAGATCTCTCCATTAGGAAATTAATCATGGATATTCCATTAGAAAAGTATTTTGGTTTCAATTTCCACAACTAAAAAGTAAAAATTCAAATGTTATTGATGAACAAAAACTTGTGGAGAATAGTAAAAGAGACTGAGAAATTACCTACATATCGAATAAACTACTAGAATGGTAGAGTAGAGATGTTAAATCCAAATCCGTTATTGGCCTTTCCCTCTCAAATTCAAGATTACATCATATCGATATGGAAAAATCATCCAAGGAAATCTAGGATAATTTGACTTCGTTGTTTGGAGCAAAAGTATTGAATGAAAATTTTTCTCTAAAGCTACAATTATTTAAGTACAAGATGTTTATCGAAGTCACTATGTCTAACCACATAAACAATTTAATATCTCTCATCAGATAACTAGCAGAAGTCAAAGTTGCAATGGAGGAAAAGGATTCTAAAGACATCTTATTAAACATACTACCTTCTAAATACAACAATGTTATTTTTACTCTTGATCAAATGTCTTCACAAACTTTGGAAGACATAATTGTTGCTCTCTTAGTTGAATAAAAGAGAACCAATGCAAGTGATAGAGAAGATGATCCTCAACCTGATATTGCATTATACTCGTGATACAATTGTATTAGGTCAATAAAATACAAGGGAGAGATGGAATGTTATTATGGCAAGAAAATGGGTCACATAGCCTAGAATTTTAGATTTCAATCCAATGAGATTCTCAAGGAAATTTTGAGGGCAAACCACAAGTAGCTAATTTAGTTATTGTTGAATATCCATTGGATGTAGACAATGGTGATCACCCTACTCAGCAAATGGCATTTTATGCATTTTAAAAAGCTTTCACTTTGAATACAAGAAGGGATCTGATGTAGATATATCTTAGCATGGATCGATACCCGAATAGTTCATGAATTTGTGGATTTTGGGAATTATACCCTTACGAGAATCATGAGATAGCCAGATGGATCACTATGGATGTTGCTTAATATGGATGGTTGTCCAATAATTTGGGAGTTTGGGGAGGTGGAATCTAGGAACTTGGGAATTCAAATTGGGAGATACAAATCTATGAGGGTTACGAGGTACCTTAATGGAGCTTTACCTAGTCCAAGAACTACTTTCCAAAGTATAAGCTTTTGAATAATGTTTGGTCCTGATTGCTTTTGATATTTTGTTTTTCAGTCAGTATGTGTTTGATTTTAGTAAATTTTGTTTTCAATACTATAAGCCTTAAGAGGGGGTGTTATAATATAAGGTTTGTATTTATAATAAAGTTGCCTTTGTTACTTAGGCTATAATATTTAGGGTTCATATTATTATTATCTTTTATTGTTTTGGACAAATAAGACTTCAAACTCTTGTTAAGAGTGGTGAATCTCATTGTAATAAATGTACCATTTATGTTATTGTGCAATGTCTCCCATGTGCTCATTGATGACCCTATCTAGTGTTTCAAAATTTAGTAAGATCTAGTTTGCTTCTAATACAATAGCAACAACATCACATAACACTTGGTCCTCATAATCTCCTAACTGAAAATTCAATAGACATTATTTTGAAACAAAAACTAGATGAACTCTCTATAATCATGCCACCCTATAAGGACTAGGATGTGGAATACAATTTGACTTCAGTTTATCTATCACTTGTGTTGAGACTAAATTTTCATTGCTTCCACCATCAATAATAAGGTTCAAACACTTACCTTAGATCTTGTGTTTTGTCTTGAAAATACTTTTCCTCTTTTCAGAACTTTTAACAATATTGTTCTTTGGGTTGAGTGACACTCTTCTAAACATAATATTATCTCCTTGATCATGATGAATATTTTAAATATTATCACCAACCACTGAATACTCTTCTTCCTTAACTACAAGTTCATTTTCCTCCCTCCTACCGTCACTCGATTTTCTTGACATTTGGCATTCTTATGCTCCTGTCTACCACACTAGTAATGTGTGATGATATAGCCACGTACTCTATGTTAAGATCTAGACAAATCCCCATGCAAAGCCCTAGATAATTATTTTTATTTTTATTTTTATATTAGAGTTGTCAACTAGACCCTTTAATTGTAATTGTACCCTTTGTCTCCTATATATATACTAAGGAGACCTAATTTTAAAATCATCTCATCTCAATCTTGTACATTTGTTATATTTTAAAAGGAGGTTTCCCCATCGAAGAGGCTTATCTTTCATTATTATATCTATTTATCAAGGCATGGAGCTTCTTATATTTATATTTTCATGTTATTTTGGTATTTGTTGCCTAACATTTGGTATCGGAGACTATGATCCTAAGATTTTTCTCCTTCAATCAAGACATCTTGTAATTATCGTTATAACTTTTTTTCTGGGAAGTTTTAGATACAAACATTTTGAGATTACTGAGGAGAAATATGAGGGTACAATTGATCAAGATTTCAAGTTCTATTTTGTTATAATTTCTGAAATATATCCTATGAAAGACAGGGTTTCTAACTAACCCTAAAATCCATCTTAAACGAGTCATCTTGGAATTTTTGCTATAAAAAAAAATTCAGGGAAGTTTTATACAACACAATTTTGAGTACATCGAGTAGAAATATCATGGTATAAGTGGTAAAATTTTCAGGTTATTTCTCATTATAATTCTAGAGATATAGTCTATGGAAGATAGGGTTTGTGACTAATCTTGAAATCAGTTTTAAAAGAGTCATCTTGGAATTTTCGCTATAACTTTTGTTTAGTGAAGTTTAAAACTATGAAATTTTTACAATCCTGAGGAGACATGGCGAATTATGTTTGAAACCATTTTCATATTTTTAATCATTATAATTTATAATATATATCTCATGGAATTTAGATTTTTTTACTAGTATTGAAATTAGTCTCAAACAAGTCATTTGAGAATTTTCGCTATAACTTTTTTTCAATGAAGTTTCGGACTATGAAATTTTCAATAGTTTAAAAATATATATCATAGCACTACAAGCCAAAATTCAAGGCTCGGAAGAGCTCAAATTTCATAGAAACATGAGGAAAAATATAGGCCATCCAGATAGTCTCCAAATTAGGGTTTGAAAGGTACGTAACTTATAATCGGCATAACTTTTGATTGCAAGATATTTTTTTGGTGATCCAAAATTTGTGATAAAGAGGGAAAATATGATTATTATTATTTTTTCACATGGATTTGAAGGGTTCTCCAAAAACTACTTCACCAACTAAACCTCCAGATAACTCAACCATGACTCAAAAAGAAAGAGAAGAGATTTTTCACCAAATGGAACAAATGGAAAAGAAGATGGGTGAAAATAGGGAACAGATGGAAAAGAAGATGGAAAATTTTATGGATCAAAAGGAAGATAAAATGGAAAAATTAATGGATCAAAGGATACATTATATTAATCAAAGGATACATTCCATGAATTGAAACATGGACAAAATGATGCAACAATTAAAAAAATCCATCTTACATACCATGGATGCGAGATTCCCCAAAGGAGATATCAAGACACAAGGAAATCATGAAAATGTAGAGGAAATAAATATTGAGTCCCAAAATCATGATTATTCATCACTTCAAGATCCACATCATCGTGGGTTCAATGCAGCAACAAGGAACTTAATTCCCAAAATTGATATGAGGAAATTTGATGGTAATGATCCTATAACATGGATATTCTAGATGGAGAAATTATTTGACCTACACCGAGTGTCAACTTTACAAAAGGTAACTCATGCAGCTTTGTATTTAAAACATGGTCAATTTATTTGGTATTAATTCCTTGTGAATGAAAAAAGGACTCTCTTGTCTCTTGGTCCATTTTTACAGATGAATGGATAGAACATTATGGGGATATTAATAGCAATGCATTCTTTTGTCAATTGATAAATATTTGGAAAAAAAGTTCCAATTACAGAGCACATTCAACAATTCCAAAAGCTCAGTCTGAGGGTAAATAACATTCCAAAGGATAATTTGGTAGATCTGTTTATGGGCACTTTGAAGGAGAACATTCAACATGAGGTGCATCTCTCTGAACCTAAATCCCTAGAGCATGCTTTTAGTATGGTAAGGAATGTGGAAGGAAAAAATATGGGCTGCTAGAAGGGTGGTCACTAACAACTATAGAGAGCACCATGTTCCCTCTCCTAACCTCACTCAACTGACAAGGTTGACACCTCAGAAAATGGATGAAAGAAGATCAAAGGGACTATCTTTCAATTGTGACAGAAAGTACAATAAGGGGCATAAATTTAGTGAGAATAACTTATTATACATAGATTATTAAGAGGAAGAATATCAAGATTAAGAGGAAGAAGTTCAAGAATTGGAACCATCAAAAGATATAGAGCTAGAAGAGACCACTCCAACCATATCTTGTCACGCATTGGTCAGAATCAGTACTCCATAAACCCTCAATATAGAAAGATATATCAAAAAGAAAAAGGTAACAATGTTGATTGATTCTGGTATTCCCCATAATTTCATCAGTTACAAGTTAGCAAAACTTCTCAATTGCTTTGTATTTCCAGCACCAGACTTTTAAGTAATGACTGCAAATGGAGTTGCCATAAATTATTTAGGGAAGTGTCATAGTATTAAGTTTAATATGGGGGTGTATTTATTAGATAGTCCCATGGTTTCAATCTGAATGGGTGGTGTTGATGTTGTATTAGGGGTCCAATGGTTACAATCATTGGGAATAGTGACCCTTATTTTCAAGATATTTTCATGATATTTTCCTCATAAGACAAGGAAATTGAGCTCATATGTATCCAATGGAAACCCTTTAAAGTGATAAGTTCTAAAATCATGATAAAATTACTTGAAAAGGGACACCATGATGTAATAGCATAATTGTGCTCACTATATGTTCAAACATCTATATCCTTTGCTCTAGTGGATCTCCTAAAAGTTATCAACAATCATTTCAAGGTATTTGGAGAGATGCCTAAGGTTATTCCACCTACTCGAGATCATGATTGTACTATTCATTTGCAACCAAGAAGTGTACCCCCTAACATTAGGCCTTACAAGTACCCATATGCACAAAGGAGTGATATTGAGTGTATGATTCAATAAATGTTAGGAGTCAACATAATTCAACCTAGCCAAAGTGATTTCTCTTCACTAGTGTGTTGATTACAAAAAACGACGGTTCATGGCATATGTGTCCATATTATAGACAACTCAACAAAATGACCATCAAATATAAAAGCTTCTTTTTCCTATCATTGATGAATTATTAGATGAATTGCAGGGAGAAATTTTCTTTACTAAGTCGGATCTCCATTCAGGATATCATCAAATAAAAACGAGGCAAGAATACATTCTCAAAACATCCTTTAAAACACAAGAAGTTCATTATGATTTTTTGGTTATGTCAGTTGGCCTTACTAATGCACCTTCAACATTTTAAAGCTTAATGAATTATATTTTCAAACCCTTCCTTAGAAAATTTGTGTGGGTATTTTTTGATGATACACTAATCTATAGAAAATATTTGGAAGAGCATATACAATATGTTGACAAGGCCTTAAAACTATTGGAAGAGAAACAACTATATGAAAATCCTACCAAGTGTGTCTTTAGGGTTCAAGAAGTGGAATATTTGGGTCATATTGTATCTCATGAAGGTTTCAAAGTGGACCCTAACAAAATTAAAGCTATGATGGAGTGGCCAATTCCTAAAACCTTGAATAACCTTAGAGTATTCTTAGGATTGATAAGCTATTACCACAAGTTTGTCAAGAATTATGATCAAATAGAAGCACCTAAAACAACATTATTAAATAAGGAGACATTTTCTTGGACTCAAGAAGCAACCAAAGCTTTTGAAAAAATTAAGGAGGCTATGTGTATGACTCTTGTCCTAGTCACACCTGACTTCACAAAACCTTTATTGTGGAGTGTGATGCCTCGGACCATGGAATTGGTGCATTTTTAATGAAATAAGAAAGGCCCCTTGCCTCTAAAAGAATCCAACTTAAGGAAATAACTTAATCAAACCCATTTATGAAAAATAAATGTTGGTCATATTACATGTAGTAAAGAAATGGTTCCCTTATCTAATAGGAAGACACTTCAAAGTAAAAACAGATCATGGTAGTTTGAAGTAAGTCTTGGAACAATGATTATCTTCATAAGAGAAACAAAAATGGGTTAAAAAAATGTTAGGTTATGAATTTGAAGTTATATACAAAAAAGGAAAACACAATACGGCAGTAGATGCACTTTCAAGGAAAGAAGAAGAAACATAGGATAATTTACTATGTGTTATTTCCATTCCACAGTCTCATTGGTGGATGAAGCAAGGATATAATGGAAGTAATATTAGAAGGTATGCAATATCATTCAACAACTACAAAAGGACCCAAGTGCATTAGATAAATTTGTGTGGAAGAATGATTTTTTGTGGTATCAAGATCTCATATATCTATGCAAGAACTCTTATCTCAAAAAAAATGTCCTTTTGGAATTGCACAATTCTCCTATATGAGGACATTCATGGTTCTTGAAAACTTACCATAGGATCAAGAAGGATTTTTTCTGGGAAGGTCTTAAAACTGATGTTCAAAATTTTTTGGTTGGATGTGTGGTCTTCCAAAATAATAAGGGAGAGACAATCAAGACCCCAGGTCTCCTACAACCATTAGTTATACCAAATCAATGTTGGGAAGAGGTTTCAATGGATTTTATTATAGGTTTACCCAAATCTTAAGGAAATAATGTCATCGTGGTGGAAGTGGACTGACTGACAAAGTATGTTCATTTTTTCTCTCTTTCTCATCCTTTTAAATAAAGTACATTAGCCATGGAATTCATGGAAATAGTTCAAAACCTACATGGAATCCCTGAGATTATTGTAAGTGACAAAGATCCAATTTTTACTGGAAATTTTTGGATTGAATTATTTTCTTGTTTGGGTACTCGGTTGGCTCACATCTCATCTTACCATCCTCAATATGATGGGAAAATTGATATCATGAATAAATGTCTAAAAGAGTATCTTCATCACTTTTCATCTGATAAATATCCACAATGGTTCAAGTGGTTTCCCTTGGAAAAATGGTGGTACAACACATCCTTAATACTTCATCAAAAATGTCCCCATTTATGGCACTTTATGGATATCATCCTCCATCCATCACATCTCCCTTGAAAGGGAATGTAAAGGTTCAAGCAGTGGAAGACCACATAGGGCACCAATAAGAGGTTCTGAAACTATTGAAGGACAACTTAGTTATAGCACAAAATAGGATGAAACAGCAAGCAGATAAACATTGTAATGAAAGGGAATTTGAAGTGGGAGATTGGGTATTTTTTATGCTACAAACATACAAACAGATGTCCCTCAAGCAAAAAAAGAAGGACAATAAATCAACTCCCAAGTATTATGGTCCCTATAAGGTGTTGCATAGGATTGGAAGTATAGCTTAGAAATTGGAGCTTCCTCCATCTTCACATGTACATTTAGTCTTCCATGTTTCTTATTTAAAGAAGGTAAATGGTGACAAGATCCCAGTTCAAACTATTTTTCTTAATATTAATGAAGAAGGGAAAATCATATTAGAACAATAAACAATCCTTGAAACAAGGATTAGGCAACTATGAAATCAAGCAATTACAAAGTACCTCATCAAGTGGAAGAACCTACCAGTGGAAGAGGCGACATGGCAAGATGATTTATTCATGCAGAAACACCCATAGTTATTCAAGTGTTGAGGACAACACTTGTTTGAAAGGGAGGGGCATGTTAATCCCTAGACAAAGTGCCATGTAAATCCCTAGGTAGTGAGTTATATTTCTATCGTTATATTAGTGTTGTGAGATCTAGACCCTTTAATTGTAATTCTACTCTTTGTCTCCTATATTTATATATATACACGTACTAAGGAGACCTCATTTTAAAATCGTCTCATCCCATTCTTGTACATTTTTTCTATTGTAAAAGGAGGTTTCCCCCTCAAAGAAGCTTATATTTCATTATTATATCTATTTTTCAAGGCGTGGAGCTTCTTCTCTTTATATTTTTAGCCTATTTTGGTATTTTTTTCCTAATACTCTACCTCTTCCAACATTATTATCTCCTATGAAATTATGATTACTTCCTAATTCATCTTGATCTATTGCATCTACCTAACCTCTTCTAAAAAAAAAATCCTCTACCTCTTACATTCTTTTATCTTTTCTCTATCCTCTTCAACCTTTGTAGCAACATGAAATACTTCTTCTACATAATGAAATTACTGAGTGTTAAGTTCATATTGAATCAT
>ML821601.1:25658-70137 GCA_009831015.1 Picea engelmannii
CATTGAATGACCTCCACTATTATCACTATGGGCCCTCTAGGCCCCCCCACTACCTCTCTAGCTACCTTACATTCCATCCCCCTTATGAAAGCATTGTCCTCAACGCTTGATGTACAACCATATACCAGGATCCCATGGATAATTGTGGACCATAATGCTGAAGAAGACTGGAGAAGTAAGGTCTCGTGTAGAAAGTAAAGCCAGCATGCTGATGTAGTCCAACCACCATTGTAAGTCAAGTTCCCATGTCCAAGTGCTCATGTGAACTCCCCATGGAAGATTTTGTAACCCAATAACCAATTCAAAATGATGCTCCAAATACTGACACCTGTCATGTGGATCCAAATAAGAATACCCATCCACATAGTGGAAAAGGGTCATAGCATAATCTGGAATGAATAATACCACTGTAGAATATGTAAATTGAACGTTGATAACCAGCTCATGATGTGGGACTTCGATGTTCTCTACAGAAGGTGGAGTAGAGTCATCAAATAAAATATGAAAGTGGTTGTCATCCCAGAAATGACAACTATCCATATACCAATCATCACAATCTGCCTCAAAATCGTACCAAGCATATATTTATTGATTATATTCATTCATGAGACCCTCCATAAGAAATATCTCCTACATGTTATTCAATGAATCTTGAATACTACGAAAACTATCATTGAAGTTGCCTATGAGACTGTCTGTGAGGCGGTCTGTGAGGCCATGTGCAAATGCATCCAATCTGTCATCCAATGTGTGAAACAATTGGGCTTTGAATGATTCAAGAATTTCTTTTATGTTTTGAGAAGAAATAACCATCTTAGCATCCTATGAACTCACCCAATAAGTTACGGCAGAAAATCGCGGCTTTTTCTAGAAAAAAACCCTAAAAAACTGTTGAAGTAAAATGTTCATAACTTCACTTCCCGGACTCCGTTTCGGCTGATTTTTTTTTTGAAATTGGGTAAAATTGTGATAGGAATTCAGATATGTAATTTATTTGAGAAAATTTGGCCTCCAAATACTACAGAAATAAATAAATAAAATCACGCCGTCGTCCGCTGAAAAAACCCTGAAAATTTGCAGATTTTAAAACTTCAATATCTTGACTTCCCGGACTCCGTTTTGGATGATTTTTTTTTTTTAACTTGGGTGTTTTTATGAGAGAAAATTAGATATACAACCCTTTTCTGCAAATTTTTCACAGAAATATACTGAAAATTTCTGGAATGTCGCGGCCCTCTTTTTTCTTCTCCAAAAAAAAAATCTGCAAAAATAAAAAATAGTTGCCCACAACTTCGGCCAAGGAAAGTGCTCTGATACCAATTGTTAAGAACCAAAGACCTGAATACAAAATATCACACTAGATCCAAAGATATATGAATACAATCACCACACAAGATATATGAAACCATATAGAAAAACACAACTTTATTATATCAAACCCTTGAGGTAGGGCAACACCATACAATGGATCCTATTATGGAAGGGATCATCTCCTGTTCACTTGCCTCTTCGAGGAGGCTTCCTCCTAATGAGCTCCAGCTCCAAATACAATACTTCTCTTCATGTTAAGAACCTAAATAGATCTACAAATATCATCACCACAAATACTGAATACACAATAGATCCACAAAACAATATAGAAGAAACCACACTTTGTTATTACCAAACCCTTGAGGTAGGGAAACACCGTACAATGGATCCTATTATGGAAGGGATCATCTCCTGTTCACTTGCCTCTTCGAGGGGGTATCCTCCTATTGAGCTACCGCTCCACATACAATATTTCTCTTCATCCTCATTACATTGTTTGAATCCCTTTATATAGTGCTACCATCACCTAAGAACATTCTAGAGGAGGAATCTTCTACAAGTAGAACCTTCTAAGAAGTCCTCTTACATTTATTATATCTAATTTCCCATTTATTATATCTAACTACCATAGTGGGTCTTATTTAATAATATATTATACCTAGTCCACCTTACATTGAATGACCTCCACTATTATCACTATGGGCCCTCTGGGCCCCCCCACTACCTCTCTAGCTACCTTACATACTTTTGGAGCTATTTGTGTGTGGAATTTTACGAAGATTCTAGAGGGTCCAAAAACCTATCATTAATTAGAGGTTGAGGCATGTAAAAACCCTAACCTTAACCCTAGATGGCTATCATGTTATGTTAAATACTAGGCCACTCGGAAAGGAATGGGTTATAGTCTTATCGTATAGAGTATTGTTCCATAGGATAAAAAATTGTTGAGAGTGGGATATTAAAGCACAACAAAGGAAGAAGAAGATCTTGGACAAACAATATTGGCCAAAGTGTCCATGGAATCTCTATAGTAAGTGCCCCTTTATTTGTATTTTCATTTCATAACTAAGAAGAAAAGAGCAGAGCATAGGCCTCACCATCTAGATGGGTTTTTACCATATTAGTTTTTCCCATGGTGCATATTGTGGTAATTGTGTGTGTTATCCCCATTTTGTGGGATAACTAAGGAGATCATATCTCAAGGCCCTTGGGTTGCAAATATGGAGCGTCGAGAGACTACATGAGAAACAATGTCCACTTGCACATATGGAAGCCCGCTCTATCACCACATTCTAATCCATTTTCAGCACATCCACCACACCAGCTAGCTTCTGGAAGGAAGATGGGTTTTTTTCCATGCGGTACAAGTCAATTATTGTGGTAGGTAATCACCCTAGTATTTAAGGCATTTAAACATGTTGTATTTAAGCTACCTTTGACTATAAAATTCCTTCTTGGACATTATTATTTTGACCTTGTTTCACCTTGGTGAGTGTCATAGAATTCCTAGTAAGTGGCCAACCTTTAGGGAAGGTTTGCAACTGGGGGTCCCTTCAGGGGTTATTGTATCATTCCCAACCATACTTACCACTCTCCACTCATTACATTCCCATCATACTTCCCTCTTCTATGCCCTTTGACTTTAATGACCCAAGAAAGGCATGTATCTCACTTCATGGGAAGAAGGGGTTGAAGGCCTAGAGGGATTTTTGTTGGCTAAAAAGATAAAATCCTGAATATAGACCTTCGAGATGCTTCTCCCAGGGATCCCCGAGAAAGCAATGAAATGCTTCTCTATAAGAAATGGGGGACCCACACAGAAATAAATGATAGTGAATACTTAATGGGTTAGTTGGAGGATGGGAGGTCTCATCACAAGATAGCCTATCATGATCATGGGTATTTAATGGTATGAAATTACCATCATCTGGTCACCAAGCCAGGGTAGTGGCTCTCAATTACACAACTGAGGGAAAGGGGGTCTCATCACGAGCCAACCTTCTTAGTTCTGCAAGGTATTTGTGATTGACATTGCCATTATCTGGACACCAATCCAGGACATAGTCCTTCAACTTGTTCCTTAAAACATTAAAGAAATAAAGAATGGCAAGAAGATGGGCTTGGAAAAAGTGCATCGCAAACGAAGGTGCCACACACCCTCTACACAGGAACCCATAAATGATATAATACGAGCCCTTGTGTGTCATGAAACTCATCAGCCTATGAAGTCTAAACCCATTCCACCTCATCATCCACTACATAATCTAGAAACTCCATCCTTGGGAGTATCCCTTACTTGAGGGTTTTGTTCTACCCAATAGGACTTCTATGACACCCTTCACATACTTAAACTTGGTCAATTGTATAGGGTTTTTTATCATTTGTTTCACTTGATGAGGTAGTTTTGATGCACATGTTTAGGTGCCTTTATTATTATATGTGGTTTACACTTGTCATGATATATTTGACTTGAGATATTTGGAGGGCATACCCCTTTGTTTTGCAGGACCTTGCTTGGTGGCCAATTTTGGGAGAACAAGCATAGCTTGGGCTTCCATGGGGAAAGAAGCCCACATGATGGATGCCTAGGGCCCGCATGTTGGATGATAGAGGTGTGCCTTTACAATCCTATAAGACATCATGACGGGTCTAACCTAGCCTCTACCACCCAAACAACTTTCCTAGGAGAGGCAAAATGTAACCTCCTTGAGGGTTGATGTCATGAAAGTGATAGGGTTTAGTGGTGATGGAGCTACACATTGACACTTGTCTTATTTTGATTGGATGAGGAATGGATAAGGCTTGGCACATGAAGAGGAGGCTCAAGGAGCCCCAACGACTTCCACATTCTTCTTCGAGACTTGAAAAGTGTCAAAAATGTCCCCTAAAGGGGAGACATCTTCTTACTTTAGGGTTTCTTTTGTGCAAAAGTAAATTTTAAGATAAATTGTTTAATATTATTTTGTAAAAGGGGAAATATTAGGTTTGTTGACCAATTATCTTGTGGTTTACCCTAGTTTATGTGGACAAACTATTTCTAGGATTTTTTGTATAAATAGATATTAAACTCAAATCATTTTCATAACATAACTCTCCCATTGTGATAAGTATTTGGCTGAAATTTTCGCTACTCTTGGTGATTATGGTGTTTCTCTCTTGTGAAATGTCTTTTGGTGATTGTATCTTGGTGAATGGATGAGGAGGAGTGATGCACACCCCCTAAATACTTTCTCTCTTGACTCTTGGATAAATTTTGCATGGTAAACTAGGGTTCGATATCTCATGTCTTCGATTAGGTAAGGAAAAATATGCACATGTTATTTATGTCTTGCTTATTTTGGTTATTTTTTGTGGAAACCCTGGGGAGGAGTATGTTGGATACACCCTTCATCATTACTTCATCTTATTTTTAGGGTCAAAAGTATTTCTTGAGCAAGGGTTGCTAGGAGAAATACGTGTGTATACCCTCCTAGATTTACCCTAAGTTGGTTGGCATACCCTAGGAAGTAAAAAGGACTACACCACTAGGATATTTGTTGATCTAAATATTTTTTTTAAGATTCCATTTACCCAATTTTAAAGGCACTAATCTGAATATTTTTCATTGGAGAAATAAAATAGTTTCATTGGGAAACATGATTTTCGGTCATTTCAACTTTATGCAATCTGGGTTTTGTTCCTTGTGCCTAGAGAACCTATTAGAAACTAGGGATTTCCCTATAAAGGTGTATTACTTTATTTTTTTACAAACATTCATATTCACACATTAGGGTTGCATAAACCCTAATCAAACTTTTTTCAATAACTCTTAACTCAACCACTGAAAATTGCTAAGATTTTTCGCATATAACCTAGTAATCATAGTGCATATTTGATAGATATTTGGCAAATTTTGACGGTTAAATATATTTCTGTAATAAAAAAAAATTTACAGCCATAATGTTGATTTATATTGCTTCATAAAGTGTTTACAACAACCTTGCCTTTTATGCTAGTATCTTGGTCTTTGAATCTTCAGTTTCACTAGTGTTTAGCTAGTTTATCTCTTGCACCTTTTACTTGATTTCTAGCACTTGTTTAGCATATTATTGTGTCATTTCATTGCTTATATGTATCGTTACTAACTGATGCTATTAGGGACAGAAATCTTAACTTTCTTTTCCACTTGATATATTTCATTGTATAATTGGTTTTCCTTGTGTCTCGGGCATGTACTATCTTTTCGCAAGTCACTCAAGACTTTGGAAACCTAAAAAAACCCTCAAGACTCATCACCAAGTTACCTTTTCCATATATTAACTTGACCTATAGGGGATTCCATTCAAACATCTCACTTCCCATCTCATTCCCCCCTAGGGTCACCGGGATTCCCCGATTGAGGTGACTACCTCACCTCTAAAGTGACGGGAACACCTGCTCAAGGTGACAGTGGGTAGGTTTTCTCTTATTTGTCACCATTTGGAGGTCGAGTCAGTCTTTTCCCAACATAAAAATTGTTCTATAACATTTTGGTGTCGTTTCCGGGGAGAAAATTTTGAATCCTCTTATGAATCCTAACGACACTTTGGAAAGCTATCCCAAATCCTTTACCCTAGCTTACCTTGCAACTCCACCTGAGGAACATTCTTCTTCCACTTTTGATAATATTTCCATAAATTTTATCCGGCAACTCCATTATGGGAAGTACCCAAAGGGCGCATTACCCTACCCCCAAGAAAACTTATAGACGTCATAAGCCTTGACCCAAAAGATCTAGTTGTAAGTTTTAAACCTGTGAAGTAAAGAATTGCATACAGATTCTTAAGCAAAACATAAATTAATCAATGGATCATACACATAGTACACATAGATTTACGCTAGAAACCCTTAACCGGGAGAAACCCAACCTTCCTTGGTGTTGCACCTTTCAACTCTTTATTGTATTAATTTCACCATTCACCATACAATATATACAATGTTTTAGGTATTTCGTAGCTACCAAAACCCTAATTCCTTAATCCGGGATTAATTTAGAAAACCGCTAAAAATAGAAAAAACTTCCCACACACACACATGCAAAGAATATAACACATACCCAACACTAGTCCCCCATTGTCCCCCACTTCTCATGATTGTTCATATACTTATCTTATCCCTCCATCCTCACCTACTACCTCCACACCTCCACTCTCATGTTTTCCCACTTGGCCAAGTGCTACATGGAGCCCATGGGCCAAAGATGTGTAGAAACCTTTGGACATGACAAATATCCTTGGACCTCCTCACAAAATCCCAAAGGATTTCAGAGAGTGGCTCCCCATATTTTCAGAATAATATCTCATTACAATTGAACATCACTTAATTTTTTTCCTCTGCGCTCTGGAACCTTATGACCAACATGAAGATATCGTGATGAGACTCTTCTCTTACACTTTTTTCAAAAAGGCAAAGGAATGGTATGATAGTATTCTCCCAGGAACAATCACGAGTTAGAACCACTTTCAAGAACATTTTACCAAAATATTTGGAAAGAAAAAAAATTACCAATCCCGTTATGGTCAGCTCTACAACTACAAGACAAATTTAGGGGAAAGTATAAGGAATTTCAATGATAGATTCAACACCCTCGTAAGGAGTTTCCCTCAAGACTTAAAACCTTCCCACGCTACTATCCTCAAGTCTTACATATCAACCATGAAAGACCCATATGGGGTTTTAATTGGGAGACACCCTACAGCCTTGTTTGAAGCTCAAGAAAGAGCATGTGAAATAGAAGAGAACATAACCTCCTCTCTCATACAAGAGGAGGAATGTCTTAAAGAGACCTTTCATATTAATCATAGTGATGAATTTGTCTCACTAGAATTTCCCCTCGATGTCAGAAAATACCTATAAGAGGAATGAGAGAAGGCATCTAAAAGGGCAGCTCATCGCATGATGAATATATTGGGAAACGAAAAAGGAGGTAACACCAAGAAGTACACCTTGCCCAACAAATGAGATTTTGGAGGTTGAAAGGAGACAAGCAAAAAAACAGGTTGAATAAGTGTGTTTGCAACATATTCAACAAGTCTTGAAAGATCCTCACAAAGAAAGAGAAGTTAATATCATCAAAGGTGAGGAGAAATCTCTTTCCCCAAGCAAGACCAAAAGCGAAGGTGATGTGGATCATGTCAATATAACCCATCAGGTTCTAGAAGAAGGAATTGACAACACCTTCATTTTGTAAAACTCCCTTTTCCTTGATGAGGAAAAGAAAGAAGGATCTTAGGGATTGGAATTCGATGGTGCGCATTCAAGCACATGCTCGAGTGTAGGGATAGTCTTAAGATCACCAGACAACGAGACTACCCTTTTCTCGTACATGCTTGAGTTTAGCTACACAAACAGCATCACCGAGTACGAAGCCCTTATCATAGGAATTAACCTAGCCATTTATATGTGTTGGCATGTTTTCAAACAGAAGGCAGAGGATGATGGCTGGCATGTTTAACAGGCAAAGTATTCTTGTCATTGATGGCAAGATCAGAGTATTCCTGTCATTTATATCTTTGATGGAAAAACAGGAACAAAAGATAAGTTCAGGAAGACCAGCAGCACCACAATGATCGAATGACAAGATCAAAGTGTTGATCAAACTCCATTTCGGAGTTTTGGCTATCGGGATCTCGGATATTAGGAGATAGAAATGTCAAGGATCATTAGAACATGAGTCCCGAAATCGAGAAATATCCTTAGCCATCTTATCGAGGATTGATTTGAACTGTTGATCAGGCATGACTAAGGCCCATAAATTTTGTTAAGATATGGATCATTGGGTCCATAGGACATGTGGCGAAAGATCATCATGTTGTTCAAACTCCATAACGGAGTTTTGGCTATCGGGATTTCAGATATCGGGAGATAGAAATGTCAAGGATCATTACAACAGGAGTCTCGAACTCGCGATATGCGAAATCGTGAAATATCCTCAGCTGTCGGATCGAGGATTCATTTGAACCGTTGATCAAGCATGACGAAGGCCCGTAAAGTTTGATAAGATCTAGATCGTTGGGTCCATAGGACATGTGGCGAAAGATCGCCATTTCTCTGACTGGGAAGTCAAAGGAATGGGGTTCCCTAACCTCTCGAATTCGCGAAATGCGAAACCCCGATGTAAACTCCATTTCGGAGTTTCGGATACCGGGACTTTGAATTGACAAGAACACTGAACAACAAGAATGTCGAAATCGTGAAATGAAAAATGTCAAAATGCCAAAAGGCAAAACTCTGAAATCTCGTCAATCATCCATATCAGGGGGTTATGTGAGTCGTTTGATCACTTCGGAGTTTCGTAAATTGGAAGATGGAGATGTCAAGAACTCCTACCATAGGAGTCTCGAAGTCGTGAACCCTGAAATTGTGATATGCGAAATCGTGAAGAGATCTGGACCATCGAATCATCTAGAGTGTGGACCGTTGATCCGACTCCATTCCAGAGCTTCGGATATTGGGACATGGTGCATCAAGAAACTATACCACACGACATGCGAAGTCCCGAAATGACAAAATGTGAAATGTGAAAAACATTTCTTTGTGTAGACCTTGGTCACAGCCATTGGTCACATCAGCGAGAGATAGAGGAAAATAGCTATAGAAACCAAGCTCCTCTTCGAGGATCATGACATGGAGTGTTGAGACACTTGATCACACAAATCCCAAAATTCCAAAGAGCGGAATGTTGAAATGAATGTAAGACTAATAAAGTCATCCAACGGTGCAGGTGAACTTAATTATGATCGGAGGGCTAGTGCTCCATTTCACAGTTTTTTGAACAGTTAGAAATCTGTTAGCAAAACTGATTTATGATTCTTGATCTTTTAACGTTTTTGGCAGTCGAGATGTTTTTGGTTTGAAGATGATTTGAAGTGAAACGAATGTCGTGGTTGGAGATAAAATAAGAACATAGATGTTGTGGAGTGTTGGCTATTCGAACTGGAAAAATGAGTGAACTATAGAATTGAAAAACTACAGAATGTACAGAGTGAAGAAAAGCTCAGATAGAAGGAACAGAGGCTGAACAGAAAATAAAATGTGGAGAGAGAAGAATGTGCACATATCAAAAGGGATGAGAAGGATAGAGAAAGAATAGACAGAAGAAAGAGCATAATTGCAGAACAAGCTTGAAGCAGAGCAGAATTGCAGACAGAGGAAGAGAAGAATTGCAGAACAGTTAGAAGCAGACCAGATTTACAAAACAGAGAAGAAGTGGTAAGAATCAATTTATTTGTCTTGTTGGTTATTCAATCATTCATTTATATTCCAAGGTGGTTGGGAGGTTCTAGGGAGGACTGTTGTCCTTAGAGGTTCAAGTGGGTTCTTGAACACAGGGAGTTGCAGCTTCCTTCTGGTTGCAGCCAGAGAAACCAGGGTGGCAGGGTAGTGAAAGGGAGAACAAGTGTTCTCTGTTATACAGGTTAGAGCTTGTGTAACTGGAAGTTGGTGCTTCCATCCAGTTGGTGTTGGAACATTAGGGGAGTTGGTGCTTCCTTCTAGTGGGTGCTAGAGAAACAAGAGAGTCGGTTCTCTCAAATAATTTGAAGCTTGTAAAACAGAGGTAGTAGCCTCACATTGAGTTGGTGCTCAATTGTAGATGATGTACAGAACTTAAAAGACTGCCTATCATTTCAAAGAAGAAGAGGTTTTCTCCCTTTATGGGTTTCCTCGTGAAAAATTTGTCTCTGTGTATATCTTATGGTTGATTGATACTCATTATTTATGTTGTTCATATGTTGTATGATATTGATGATCACTTGAAGAAAGTTCAAGAATTGTTTAATAGACTAAAATTGTTTAAGCACAATAACANCCCCCCCCCTCTCAGTTGTCTTAGTAATTTCAACAATTGGTATCAGAGCGGATTCCTTTTATTTAAAGGTATATCTATAAGCTTAAACATGACAAGTCATGAAGGAACTTCAGCCAGTAAGCCTCCTCTGTTTGATGGAACAAATTTTTCCTTTTGGAAGGTTAGAATGAGGACATACCTAATGGCCTTAGGTGCTGATGTTTGGGATGTGGTAGAGACTAGATACACAAAACTAGTTGTGTTAGCTTCCAAGGATGTTAAGTTACAATTTAGCTTTAATGCTAAGGGAATGAATGCTATCGTGAATGGACTTGCAGAAGCCAAGTTTGTAAAGGTGATGCATTTTCAAACTGCCAAAGAAATGTGGGATAAACTTATTAGCAGCTATGAAGGAAATGAGAAAGTAAAAGATGCCAAACTTCAAACATTCGGGTTGAAGTTTGAACAAATAAAGATGAATGAAGATGAAACAGTTAGCTAGTATTTTTTAAGAGTTGAAGAACTTGTGAATGCCATGAAGGGTCTTGGTGAGAAGTTTGAAGAATCACTCTTAGTCCAGAAGATTTTAAGATCTCTGCCTGATAAATTTAATCCAAAAGTTTCTGCAATAAAAGAATTAAATGATCTTAAAACCCTATCCATTGATCAACTTCTAGGAACTTTAACTGCATATGAAATGAGAATTAGCAAAGATACAAGAGAATCATCGTTTAAAGCATACAAGAACAGTGATTCAGATTTAGATGATATTGAGCCAAATTTGTGAGATGATTAAAGAAAGGATCGGCAAAATATCAAGGCAAGATTCCCTTCAAATGTTTTAACTGTGGTAAGATAGGTCATTTTCCATATAAGTGTCCCCATTAGAAAAAGGACTAGAGCTTTGATGATGAAAAGAAGTAAAAATTCAAGAAGTATAATAAGAAGAAAAGTTTGTGTGCAAATAATGAAAATTCCTCAGAAGACACCGATAGTGAATCTTCCTGTGAAGATAAGATAAATGACTTCATGCTTATGGCCAAAGAGGATTATAATAATAAAAGCACATGCAGTGATGATAATTATGAATAATCTATGGTTGATATGGAAGGAGAACTGATCAGTGCACTGGAAGAGATTGACAGACTCAGAATTAAGAACAGAAAGCAAAAACAATTATTGATACAGTTTGAAAAAGATAGTAAACAGCCTGTTAAAGACCTTGCTCTATTGAAAGTGGAATTAGAAGAGGCAAAGAAAATAGAAGACATATTGAAACAACAGTTGTCAGAGAAGAAAGCGAGGTGTGAAGCCTTAGAAGAAGAGATAGTAAAAACCAGAAAAGAAATGGAGAAGTTTAAGGGATTGTATCACCAAAATCTTCCAAGTATTAAAGCCTCAAAAGGATTAACCTCCATCCTAAATCAGCAAAGAAACCCAAAGTTGAAAACTGGATTGGGGTATGAAGAAGGATCATATAGTGATCATCCAAATAATACAGAACCTGTCAAGTTTGTTAATTCCTCAAACATTGACAACAGTCATTCTGTAGAAACAAAGAAAGAAAATCATCCACCATGAGGGGATGAAAGAAAAAGTACCAGAACTGAATTTGTATATCAAAAAAATAACAAAAACACATTTTTTCAAATAAATCATCAGCATGGAAGAAATCAAATACAGTCTTTTTCTAGGTACAAATTTTTTTTCTATGGTTATTGTTTTTTTTTTCTAACTTTGATCACAAAGCTGTAAACTGTTCATTAAGATCTAGATATTTGAAATCAATATACTCAAGTAATAATTATCAGCCACAACAAAGATTGAGACAGCCAAGCAACAATCAATCACAGACTATAAATCATATGATGGCTGAGAGAAGGACACATGTGAAACACAACAACAGGTATGAGCATAACAATCATTATGATCTGTTATTCAGTGAACCAGACTGTTACAACTGCCATAATTATGCACATAAAGTTGCAGACTGTAGCTTAAGGAATTACAAGCCAGATTTGATTCCCACTGCTGAAAATGTCAAGGTTTGGAAGAAGAAAGAAGATGACAAGTGTGGACTAGTGCTATCAGCCCAAAGACAAAAGAATCCCTGGTATATTGACAGTGGATGTTCCAAACATGTGTCAGGAGACAAAAGTAAGTTTCTAACCCTAAGTGATAGAAAATCAGGGAATGCAACTTTTGGAAATGATGCACCAGGAAAAATAAAAGGTAAAGGAATGGTAAGTTTGAGTAATGGCAAAGGGAAAGCTCAAGATGTGTTGTTTGTAAAAGGTATGAAACATAATATGTTGAGTGTCAGTCAAGTTTGTGATCGAGGATGTGAGGTCATTTTTTCTTCTAAAGACTGTAGAATAAAATCTGTGAATTCAGGACAGCTAGTTGCTAAAGGCATAAGGACAGATAATAATGTATATGTGATGAAAGAAGATAGAGAAGAATGTCACTTAAGCAAGTATGATGAAATTTGGTTGTGGCATAAGAGACTTGGACATTTAAATTTTGATCATATAATCAAGCTCAGAAACAATGGGGTAGTAAAATATCTTCCAAAGATATCAAATCCATATGACTTTGTTTGTAAACCCTGTCAGATAGGAAAGCTTAGACGCACTCAGTTCAAATCGAAAAACTTTCCTTCAACAGATAAACCTCTCCAGTTAGTACATATGGATTTATGTGGACCATCAAGGAAATAAGGTACAGGAAAAGAAAATTATTTTATGTTGATAATTGATGATTATTCTAGACTAACATCGGTTTCCTTTTTGAAGGAAAAATCTGAAGCATTTGAAAAATTCAAAGTGTTTAAGGCTCTAACTGAGAATCAAACAGGAAAAATATTAAAGGCAGTAAGATCTAATAGAGGAGGAGAGTTTAGTTCAGGGAACTTCAAAGAGTTCTATGATAAACATGGGATCAAAAGAGAGTACACAATCCCAAGGACTCCACAACAAAATGGAGTTGTTGAGAGGCAGAATATATCAGTTCAGCAAATGGCTAGATCAATGATGAATGAAAGGAACATACCACAGACATACTGGGTGGAAGCAATTCATACAGTTGTTCATATTCTTAACAAATCTCATCTCAGGCCACACAGTGACAAGACTCCATATGAACTATGGTTTGGAAGACCTGCTTCAATCAAGCATTTTAAAATATTTGGGAGTAAATGTTATATCAAGAATAATGATGAAAATATTGGCAAATATGATGATAGGGCAGATGAAGGTATCTTCTTGGGTTATGCTACAAATAGTAAAGGGTAGAGATGTTACAATAAGAGACAACATAAACTGGTAGATTGTATAGACATTAAAGTTGATGAGGAAATCCCAGTCAGAAATATAAGCAGTTCTGAACCAAGAACAAAAGATATAGTTGAAGATGAAAATGAACAGTTCCAAGGATCAGAAAGAGAAGAATCTGAATCAGATGAAGATACAAATTCTCAGGCTGACATAAATCAACAGAAAGAAGCAAAAACACCTCTCAGAATTGTTAAAAAGAATCATCCTAAAAATCAGATAATTGGAGATATAAATAAAGGAGTTCAGACAAGAAGGAAATTAATTAAAGATTCAGAACAGTCTCATGTTGCTTTTTTATATATGATCAAACCTAAAAAATTTGATGAAGCCAGTCAGCATGATGATTGGATTAGAGCAATGAATGAAGAGCTTAATCAAATTGAAAAGAACAATACTTGGGAGCTTGTCCCTAGACCTGAAGATAAGAATGTAATAGGTTCCAAATGGGTGTTCAAGAATAAAATGAATGAAAAAGGGCAAGTTGTTAAAAATAAAGTCAGACTGGTCTGTAAAGGGTATGCACAAGTTGAAGGTCGGGACTTTGATGAAACCTTTTCACCAGTGGCAAGATTGGAAGATAATATAATGTTTCTTGCCTATTCATGTCCTAAAAACTTTAAAGTTTATCAGATGGATGTTAAGTTAGCATTTCTTAATGGAGATCTAGAGGAAGAAGTATATATGGATCAACCTGAAGGATTCTCATTGACAGATAATCCTAATTATGTTTGTAAGCTGAAGAAGGCCTTATATGGACTAAAACAAGCACCACGAGCTTGGTGTTATAGACTGGACAAATGTTTACAAGAAAAAGGGTTCAAGAAAGGTATTGTTGATAGTAACCTTTACATTAAGTATGAAGGTGATAATTTACTAGTTGTTTTGGTTTATGTAGATGATATTATTTTTGGTTGTACTAATGAATCATTTGTCCAGTGGTTTTCTAACTCTATGCAAACAGAATTTGAAATGTCCATGATAGAAGAACTGTCATATTTTCTTGGCTTACAAGTAAAACAAAGTTCTGCAGGAATATTTATTTCTCAAGAAAAGTATTTGAAAGAGATGTTGAAGAAACTTTAGATGGAATATTCCTCTCTATTTATCACACCTATGGTGGTTGGTTGCAAGCTTAGTAAAAATGATGTTTCACCGGATGCAGAATTTTTAGTTAACTGCTTATTCAGATGCAGACTGGGCAAACTGTGTTGATGAGAGAAAAAGCACCAGTGGAGGAGCATTCTTTCTGGGTGACTCATTAGTAGCATGGCTCAACAAAAAGCAAGGATCTATTTCATTATCAACTATAGAGGCAGGATACATTGCTTCTGCTACTTGTTGCACACAAATTTTGTGGATGATTCAAAATCTTGCAGATTTAAAGGTGACTTACACTGAACCCATTTCAATTCACTGTGATAACACCAGTGCCATTAGTGTCTCTAATAATCTTGTTCTTCATTCCAAGAATAAGCATATTCCATTAAAGTATCATTTTCTCAAAGAACAAGTTACAAACAAAATTGTTCAGCTGAATTATATTCCGTCTACAGAACAGATTGCTGATATTTTTACTAAACCATTAGCAGCAACCCCTTTTGGATATCTTCGTCAAAAGTTAGGAGTTATAATTTGTTGTGTCTAATCTGTTTACCTGGTCAAGGGGAGTACTTATTGAATCTGGTGTATTTCTAAGATGCTCATAGTTGAGAAGGGGAGTATGTACTGCAACAGCTCAGGGAGAGAATTTCTTTGACATTGATGTCAAAGGGGGAGAAAGTGTGATGATTTCAAGATCAGAGTATATGTTACAGTGGCATTGTCACAGTGGTATAGTTGCATGTTTTTCATGATTTTAAGATTAAGATGTTTCAGTGGTGTAGTTACATCATGGGGTTTCCATCAATGCCAAAGGGGGAGATTGTTGGCATGTTTTCAGACAGAAGGAAGAGGATGATGGTTGGCATGTTTAACAGGCATAGTATCCTTGTCATTGATGGCAAGATCAGAGTATTCTTGTAATTTATAGCTTCAATGGAAAAATAGGAACAGAAGATAAGTTCAGGAAGACCAGCAGTGCAACAATGATCGAATGACAATATCAAAGTGTTGATCAAACTCCATTTCAGAGTTTTGGCTATCGGGATTTCGGATATCGGGAGATAGAAATGTCAAGGATCATTACAACAGGAGTCTGGAACTCGCGATATGTGAAATCATGAAATATCCTCAGTTATCAGATCAAGGATTGATTTGAACCGTTGATCAAGCATGGCGAAGGCCCGTAAAGTTTGATAATATCTGGATTGTTGGGTCCATAGGACATGTGGCAAAAGATCATCGTGTTGGTCAAACTCCATTTCAGATTTTTGGCTATCGGGATTTCGGATATCGGTAGATAGAAATGTCAAGGATCATTACAACAGGAGTCCCAAACTCACGATATGAGAAATCACGAAATATCCTCAGTCGTCAGATCGAGGATTGATTTGAACCGTTGATCAGGCATGACGAAGGCCCGTAAAGTTTGATAAGATCTGGATCATTGGGTCCATAGGACATGTGGCGAAAGATCGTCATTTCGCTGACTAGGAAGTCAAAGGAATGAAGTTCCCTAACCTCTCGAATTCGTGAAATGCGAAACCCCGATGTAAACTCCATTTCGGAGTTTCGAATACCGGGACTTTGAATTGACAAGAACACTGAACAACAAGAATGTCGAAATCGCGAAATGCGAAATGCCGAAACGCCAAAAGGAAAAACTCTGAAATCCTGTCAATCGTCCATCTCAGGGGGTTATGTGAGTCATTCGATCACTTCGGAGTTTCAGAAATAGGAAGATGGAGATGTCAAGAACTCCTACCATAGGAGTCTTGAAGTCGCGAACCCCGAAATCGCGATATGCGAAATCGCAAAGAGATATGGACCGTCAAATCATCTAGAGTGTGGACCGTTGATCTCACTCCATTTCAAAGCTTCGGATATCAGTACATGGAGCGTCAAGAAACTCTACCACATGACATGCGAAGTCCCAAAATTCTGAAATGTGAAATGTGAAAAAAATTTCTTTGTGTAGACCTTGGTCACAGCCATTGGTCACATCAGTGAGAGATAGAGGAAAAGAGCTATAGCAACCAAGCTCCTCTTTAGGCATCACGACATGGAGTGTCAAGACACTTGATCACACAAATCCTGAAATACCGAAGAGCGGAATGCTGAAATGAATGCAAGACTAATAAAGTCATCCAACGGTGCAGGTGAACTTGAATATGATCGGAGGGTTAGTGCTCCATCTCACATTTTTTTTGAACAGTTAGAAATCTGTTAGCAAAACTGATTTATGATTCTTGATCTTTTTACGTTTTTGGTAGACGAGATGTTTTTGGGTTGAATATGATTTGAGGTGAAACGAACGTCGTGGTTGGAGATAAAAGAATAACATGGAGATTGTGGAGTGTTGGTTGTTCAGACTGGAAAAATGAGTTGAATTGTAGAATTGAAAAACTACAGAATGTACGGAGTGAAGAAAATCTCAGATAGAAGGAACAAAGGCTGAACAGAAAAGAAATGGTGGAGAGTGAAGAATGCACACATATAAAAAGGGATGAGAAGGATAGAGAAAGAATAGATAGAAGCAAGAGAAGAATTGTAGAACAAGCTTGAAGCAGAGCAGAATTGCAGACAGAGGAAGAGAAGAATTGCATAACAGTTAGAAGCAGACCAGATTTAAAAAACAGAGAAGAAGTGGTAAGAATCGATTTATTTGTCTTGTTGGTTATTCAATCATTCATTTATATTCCAGGGTGGTTGGGAGGTGCTAGGGAGGACTGTTGTCCTCAGAGGTTCAAGTAGGTGCTTGAACACAGGGAGTTGCAGCTTCCTTCTGGTTGCAGCTAGAGAAACCAGGGTGGCAGGGTGGTGCAAGGGAGAACAAGTGTTCTCTATTATACAGGTTAGAGCTTGTGTAACTGGAATTTGGTGCTTCCATCCAGTTGGTGCTGGAAAATTAGGGGAGTGTTGGCAGCCAATTCAATTTTTTTAATTGCCCTAAAAGCTGCCTACACCTATGTCTCTTGAACTTCAAATTTTTGTCGCATTTTGCAAACAGAAGACATTTTTATTTCATGCGACATTTGCAAATTGGTTTCAATTTAGTTATCATGATTGAAAGCATGAAAACTCCTCCATCACTATTTGGACTGTCGTGATCTTCTCATTGATATTCTGAAAAGCACTTACCTTTGGTTTACTATTAAGTGGCTGGGATGATTTTCAAACTACATCCATTTACCTACTTTTACTTTGATTGCGCATTTTGATTTTATTTGATTAATAAGCCATTGAGCATGCAAATTTATTGGTTACATTTGATTCTATAAGGTTCATGGTTGATTTTGGTTTTATATGATATGATCCTTATTGTTATGAGCTCTTGACTTATCGATTTTATGAGATCTTTTGTTACAATATTTTAAAAACTTCGAATCAAAACATTTGACTATGCAACAAGCGCATTGGTAATATTATGAGTTTCATGGAAATAGCTTGAAGTTATGCAATGGTGCGTTGGTTAACTTTGGGTTTTGGTTTAATGCTTTTAAGTTATGCAATGACTCATCGATATAATATATGGTCTTGGTATGGCAAGTTGATACAATTATCCACCGCCCAAATTGTCGGGTTGGCCGATTCATATGGTTTAAACGATATTATGGTGGATGGAACAGCACTGTACTGTGCCATTATTATCCTGCATGGCGGTGATAATCCCACCACCTTCGCACGCATACAATTAATTCATTCCCCTTTGAGCACTTGCAGCTGTTAGTCGTAACGATTTTCGCCTCTGTGTATTGTATTGTTCAATCCAAACCCTATTATGCACCCAAACCATGGCTCCAGTCGTAAGGGATGAGCCCAATGGTTGCCAAGCATTGTTGATGTTCGATGGCGCTTATAGCGACCTGGAGGAATTCGGATGGCTCTCGTTCATACGAAGATTCGATGGTTATAACCCTAGCGTGCCTCGGCAATTTGCATTAACCTTCGATGGTTGTCGAGCCAAGGTTGGGGATGTGCAACTGGAAATTAATGAGCAATTTCTTAGCTTGGCTACCAGTCTGCCTGCTACGGGACAGAACTGGTCGAAAAATTGCAAAGTGGAAGATGTCTCATGGACATTGCTCTTCCAATCTCAAATGGTGAACTCCTACGACAAAGGTTTGCCTGCAAATCTGTTAAAGCAACACTGGAATGACCTGCTAATGATAACCAAGAAATTCATTACTTGCGAGGGCAGGTACGGGTTCATTTTCTTGTATCACCTTCGTCTATTGATGGTTTTTATAGGCTACAAGCTTAATATGCCTCACTACCTGCATAGGAGTCTGTTTAAGATGGCTAAAAGGTACAAATGCAACCAAGCCGATACCAGCCTCTTCCATTTTGGGTTAATTAAAATGCTTATGGTTTATGAGTTGGGGTTATGTCGTGACTGTTGGAGTGATTTTCTCAGTCGTAATGGATTTGAAGACTCAATCCCACCACAGGTTGATAAACCTATGGTAACCGAAGGCAAGTCGGTACCACCTGTGCCTTATAGTGCTCTCTTACCCAAACCCCTACTCGATTCACCTATGGACCTACCCAATTATGTGACCCAACGTGTGGAAATTCCTAAACCCGTAGCCAAAAAGCCTAAAGCTAAAACTGGTGCAAATTCTAAAGGCAAGAAAAACGCCCGGTTAATCTCTCGCATGGAAAGAAATAAACCGAGACCCCCTATCAACCCGGAGCCTATCATGGTCAGTGAAGATTCTGACTCAGAGATTGAACGTTTCCTTGCAAATGAGTATCCCTACTCAGAAGGTCTGAGTGACAAACCCTCATACGACTTTGTCAAAAACCTACCACCTCGTTTGTGGAATGATCCAAATTCTCCAAGCATTGAAATGCCTCGTGGAACCCTCAGTAACTTGTTGAAACCCTCTCCTGCTCAACCAATTGTTCCACCATGCGATCAGTGTGGCTTATGGTTGGAAAAATACTACCTAGATGTGCCGATGTTGCAATCCATAATTCATGCTCTGGAAGATCAAGTGTCAAAACTCACCAGTCATAATGTGAAGGTGCAACCCACTGACAAGAAACAATGAACAACAGGTTCAATTCTGTTTAAGAATGTCGAGTCGGCTACAGCAATCGTCAATTCAAAGTTGGCATAACCCGAGCAACCTCATTGGTATGATTGTCCCCTATTTATATGTGATACACTCATAAGATATGTTTACAGCGTGGATTGGTGTTGACACATAAGCATGCATTGTTGTATATAATTTTGTTTTGATAAATCGAATTTCGTTATCATTTTAGTTTTGATTTGATTCTATTAATCATAATGTGGATTTGATTGTTTTAAATTGGTTGCAATTGAATGTTCTATTGCATCTATTATAGACACAAACTGTTTTGCATTTCAAATTTTGAAACACGATCTATGTTTTGATCCGAATTGGTTATGATGCACATGATGGGTAAACGATGGTTATCTGTTACAATTTTATTTGCATATGACTTTGACCAGCTCGGATACGGTTTGGATTATGTTTAAAAAAGGTTTTGTTTTATATTTACCCAAATCGCGAATTGATACAAATCGTAACAGTCATGCAAGTCCCAGCCAGTCAATTCGTTGTGGCCCGTCAACCTTGTTCTCTTTTGAATGGAAATGACAATGGATATTCGGTTACGAATGGATTTGTAAAACGGAAATGATCATGCCCAGGATGATGAGTTGTTATATATTTGATTCAAACCCGATTTTATTTGATTGCTACCCATCTTATGGTTATCAATGTTGTTTAATTTTGACTGTGTAACGCCCAACGATCTAAATCTATGGCAAAGATGGTTAATACTGTTATGCACTTTTCATTTTGACTGTATCGTAACAGCCTTTCCATATTGGTTTTTGATTGAAACAACAGGAATCTTATGCATATCGTTACAGCAGTATCAAATCGATGTTGACAATGGTAGATTATGAGTTTGTTGGATTAAATTATGGTTGTGATTGTATTGGATTACATCGAATCTCATATGATACGATTCACCATTCATTTCATTTAATATGAAATAGTTTGATTGCTATATGACCTAGTTTTATGGTAACTGAAAACATAGCATTCTTTACTCTGTTTCGATTGCATTCATTTTGATATTGTTTAATTTGAATGATAATTTCACTTGAATCATTGGTAATTCGTTTTTTGATGATTAATAAAAGATGATTGGATTTGATTTTATTTGATTGCTATCTGGTTCTGTATGCTATTCTTGACTAGCTACAGAATCAGAAGATTATGTAGCTAAGTCTGTGGAATAAATTTTTTATTGTTTTCTTAATGAAATATCTTTCTAATTGGATATTTGTGTTCTATTGCAGGTAAATTCGAATTGGCAGTAGATATGATGAGCAGTTAGGGGATATTTCAAATATTTCATTTGCATTTTAGTTGCTTAGTTTAGTTGATTTTGGGATATCTCCCAGATTATGTAAAACTATTTGATATTATCCACAAGGAAGTTTTACCTTGTGGACAAACTTATATATACTTATGATTTTTGTAATAAGATGAATCCTCATTCGTGGGAGAACAAGGATATGGAGTTATAATATAGACTGAAGCAGAATTTGGTGTTTTGTCACAGCTTTAGCTTCTCAATATATCAATATTTTGTTTTATGTTGTGTATATCAGTTTGTTTATGGTTTATGACTACTTTAGCTATCTAAATCATGTGAAAATGATATAATTTTAATCATTGTCATCCATATCTTGTCTCTTCCAAATAGATAAAAGACATAACAATTGTTAATTCAGTTTGTGAATGACAATTTTATCTTCTTCATAAATTGAATTGTTATATATAAGTTTTTTGCATAACAGGTTTCCCTCATTGCAGGAATTTATAATCATAAGATTGTTATGATTTTCTTTTATGTCTTGTTTGTCCTGTAAAATACTTCAAGGAGCAGCACAGCCTATCATTTACGAGAAGCTTACGGACTAACCGGTGTGAGTTTTCCTCCTCCGAACAGCTTAGAAGTCATCATACACAGGGCAGACTTGGAGCGTTTCCAGGTCAGTTAGTCGCTTGTTTGTTTACTGTTTTTATTAATAGTTTAATTCAGATATTAGTTTAAGTTAGAGTTAGTATATTAGATCGTTTAATTTCAGTAGTTTTATTTCTTATTCATAAAATCAAAAAATCAAAAATATCTTTGGTTGTCTTAGGACAGTAAGCATATGAGTTTCACAGGTTTTATTCAAATCTGCAAGTTGTGTATATTGTATATTTGTGAATAAGTTGTAATTCAATTAGTAATTAGACAGTTAATTATTAGAGTTAGTGTAATAGTAATTAGTTGTTTGTATATAGAATAGTTAGAGTATTTTATATTTAGTTTTAGTTTAATTAGTAGTTTGTTTTAATTAGATTAGTGTATTAGTTGTTTTTATTTAGTTTAGTTAGTTTAGTTTCTTTTAGTTAGTTATAGTTTGTTTTATTTGTTTTAGTTAGATTAGTTAGTTTAGATTAGTTTTCTCTTGGGTTTTCTTTAGGGCCTTAGGGCAGCCAACGGAGCCGTTAAACCCGTCAGGGTGGTTCATTCCAAACGGCTTGGGTTATTTAGACAACCCCAGACTGGTTCCACTCTCTCAATTGACTGACGGACATTTTCGTCCATCAACAGGGAGTTGGTGCTTCCTTCTAGTGGGTGATAGAGAAACAAGAGAGTCGGTGCTCTCAAACATGTTGAAGCTTGTAGAACAGAGGTAGTAGCCTCACATTGAGTTGGTGCTCAATTATAGATGATGTACAGAACTTAAAAGACTGCCTATCATTTCAAAGAAGAAGAGGTTTTCTCCCTTTATGGGTTTCCTCATGAAAAATTTGTCTCTGTGTATATCTTATGGTTGACTGATACTCATTATTTATGTTGTTCATATGTTGTATGATATTGATGATCACTTGAAGAAAGTTCAAGAATTGTTTAATAGACTAAAATTGTTTAAGCACAGTAACAACCGATTCACCCCCCCCTCCTCTCAGTTGTCTTAGTAATTTCAACAATATGAACATCAAGACCCTGCACGTGCAAGGTGACTTTGACTTAATCGTTTCACAAGTTAACAAGAAATTCACTGCTAAAAAACCAAGGTTGACACAATACAGGGATGTTGTATGGGATTCCATAAAGAAGTTTGACAAATTTTCTATTGAAGCCATCCCTAGGGAAGAGAATCATTTTGTAAACAACCTTGTTGTTTCCACTTCCACCTTACAAATTTTCAAGGAAATCAGTCTCTAAAATATGGAAGTAAATTACAGGCCCTTGCTACTCGACAACTTAGAACATTGGCAAGTTTTTGATAGCGAAAGCCAAATTCTGCGTTTTCTCCAAAATGAAGGTGAATTCTTGGAGGCCCAGATAAATCTATTAGCGAAAAAGGACAACATTGAGATCATTGATATAGCTAATGGATCCCTACCCAAAGGTATTGTCCCCTTAGAGAACATGTTTGATTGAAATGACATGTATAAGGGGATGCCCTCAAGCAAAATCAATGACAGGATCATTGAATTCAACATTGGAATCGAGGAATCCCCAAAGATGATCAAGTTTGGGAAAGGAACAATGGTTGATGAAAGGGAGAAGTTGATTTCCCTTATAAGAGAATTTAAGGATGTCTTTGCTTGGTCTTACGAATATCTGAAGGTTTACCGTGAAGACATCATACAACACGTTATTCCCCTTATAGATGGCACAAAACCCTTCAGACAGAAACTCAGGAAGATGAACCCAAATTTTTCCCCATGGGTACAAAAGTAGTTACAAAAGATGGTTGAGGCAGGAATAATTGAGCCTATCAAATATTAATCATGGGTGTCTAATCCAGTCATTGTAAGGAAAAAGACTGGTGAAATTAGGATATGCGTAGACTTCAGAAATTTAAACATGGAGTATATTTTGCAAAGGGTCATCGGAGCAGAAATGATGTCCATGCTTGATGGTTTCTCAGGATATAATCAAGTTTTTGTAAAGGAGGATGACCAACTAAAAAATACTTTCACCACCCCTTGGGGAACTTATAAGTATTTAAGAATTCCCTTTGGATTGACCAACAGAGGGGCCACCTTCCAACGCACCATGGACTATGCTTTTAGGGATTTGATCAAAAACATTATAGAGATATATCAGGATGATCTAGCCTCCATGTCCCAAAAGAGGGAACAACATATCCAACACTTGATAACTATTTTCCAGAGATGTAAGGAGTATGGCATTTCTCTCAACCCTAAGAAATCAATTTTTGGTGTTGACAAGGGTAAGTTGTTGGGTCATATCATTTCTAAAGATGGAATCACAATAGACCCTTCCATGGTTGAAGATATCAAGAAAATACCTCTCCCTAAAGACAATAAATCCTTGCAATATTTGTTTGGTTACATTAACTTCGTGAGGAGATTCATTCCAAACTTTCTTGAGATTGTTAAACCCCTTAACAAATTATTGAAGAAGGATGCCCGTTTCGAATGGGAAAATGAAGGTAATATTTCCTTCCAACGTATCAAAGAAGCAATAATTGTTGTACCAGTCTTGGTTAGTCCTAATTTTTCCAAAGACTTCATCATATTTTCTTTCGCTTCAAAGGACACCATTGCAGGAGTTCTGTTACAGAAGAATGATCAAGGGGATGAACAACCGATTGCTTTCATGAGAAAAAATATTATACACTCGGAATTGAACTACACCATTACAGAAAAATAAGCTTGCACTCTGGTCAAGTCTCTCAAATATTTTCTAATTTATGTAGTGTACAACAAGATCAAAGCCTTCGTCCCCTAACCCATTTTAAAGGACATTTTATCACGACAAGATTTCCTTGGATCAAGAGGAAGTGGGTTTCACATATATAGGAGTATGATTTGGAGATCAAGCCAACCAAGATAATTAAAGGAAAAGGACTAGCCAAAATGATGAAAGAAAGAAATCAATAGGCTATCGAGGTAGGAGAGAATGAACAAATCAACACTATCGTAAGTGAGATAGAGAATAATGAGTGGTATTCAAATGTCATTTATTACCTAAAAAATCTCACTTTCCCCAATCATTTGGTAGAACACAAAAGGAGATCCCTGAGACTCAAAGCTATGAAGTATTTCCTAACAGAGAATGGTCTCTGGTAGAGGAACCTTGATGGGGTAATCCCCGGATGTGTGAATAAAGAAGAAGTTGACAAGTTAATGGTCGACCTTCATTCAAGGCATTATGGTGGCCATTTTGTAGCATGCAACACTACCCATAATATTTTAAGGGAAGGATAGTATTGGCCTACTATTTTCTCCGACACTCATTGATTTGATAGATCTTTTCAACCATTCCATTTTTTTACCGACAAGCAATGCCTTCATTCTCTTCCCCTTAATCCAGTCATCATAGAAGCACCCTTTCAAAAATGGGGATTGGATTTCATTGGTGAGTTCAAGAACAACTCTAGTAAGGCGTATCGATGGATTTTGACTGCCACTAATTAGTTAACCATATGGGTGGAAGATGTCCCAACAAAGAAAGCAATAGAAGAGGTTGTGATGAAGTTTCTTGAGGAAAATATTATAATTAGATTTGGTGTTCCTGCTAAGATAACCATCGATAACGCCAAATATTTTAGCTCAATGGAGCTAAATGATTTTTGCGTTAAGTATGGTATTGTTTTATCACACTCCTCAAATTATTACCCTCAAGGAAATGGGTTAGCAGAATCCAGCAACAAAAACATCATGAATATTGTGAAGAAGATCGTTGGGGAAAACAAGAAGATTTGGGACAACAAAATTAAGTATGCCTTATGGGAAAATCGTGCAACTACCAAGACCTCCACCATAAAAAACCCTTTTGAGTTTGTTTATGGATTAGAAGCTCTCTTTCGTATAAATCTCCAGATTCTAGAATTACAAATAGCCCAACAATTTGTTATAGATAAAGAAGCATTGCAAGGGTGAATTGATCAACTTATGTAATTGCATGAAACTCGAATAATGGCCTTTGATCAAATGGAAAATAACCAAGAAAAGGTGGAAGGAACATTTGATCGAAAGGAAAGGGAAAGAGATTTCAAGGAATGGGACCAAGTCTTAATGTGGGACAAGAGGAGAGAAAAACCTGGAATGCATCAAAAGTTTGACAATCTTTGGTTAGGGCCCTACAAAATAGAGGAAATATTCGGGCCAGATTCTTTTTACTTATCAACAATAGAAGGGAGGATTATGTCACTACCAGCGAATGGATCTCTCCTCAAACATTATTACCAAGGTGACACATGACTTCTTTAGGACCCGGGCCCCAAGTAAGTAGGTAGGTCATTTTTCTTTCCTTGCATTTGCATCTTGATTTCCCATATTATTTTAGATGCATTTCATTTTTCATTTTTTTCTACTTGCATATTAATTTCATGCTTATCTTAGAAATTTTTGAAAAAATGCTAAAAATGTATTTTAAAGATTAGTTTTCATTTGGATTTTGATGTATATGGACGAAGGGTGACAAAGTTTGGATTTTGATGTATATGGACGAAGGGTGATAGAACCACCCTAGATTTCATGGTTTCTTGTTTCAGTGTAGGCACAGGTCTACCAAGAGATGGTGTGGTTCTCATACACTCTACAACAATCACATGTCCCCAAGTAGGAGTCGGATGTTTTCATCATTTTGTGGGATAACTAAGGAGATCATGTATTGAGGCCCTCAGGTTGCAAATATGGAGTGTCGAGAGACTACAGGACCAACAGTGTCCACTTGCACATATGAAAGCCCACTCTATCACCACATTTTGAACCATTGTCAACACATCCACCACACCAGCTAGATTTTGGAAGGAAGATGTGCTTTTCTCCATGCGGTACAAGTCAGGTATTGTGGCAGTTAATCACCCTAATATTTAAGTCATTTAAACATGTTTTATTTAAGCTACTTTTGATTATAAAACACATGCTTGGACATTATTCTTTTGACCATGTTTCACCTTGGTGAATGTCATATAATTCCTAGTAAGTGGCCAACCTTTAGGGAAGGTTTGAAACTAGGGGTCGCTTGAGGGTTTATCATACCATTCCCAACCATACTTACCACTTTCCACTCATTACATTCCCATCATACTGCCCTCTTCTAGGCCATTTGAATTTAGTGACCCAATAAGGGCATGTACCTCACTTCATGGGAAGAAGGGGATGAATGTTAAATTTTTAATTAAAATAAAGTACCAAGGCAAGTGTTTCTCTTCCCTAGGCGTCTAAGGGGGAGAAAGTGCCTAATGTGGGTCCTAGTCAATTAATTTGTGAGATGCAAATTAAAAGATAACTTTATGACTAAAGTGAGGGTGAGTGAAGAGACACCTAATCTCAGCCACTCATCTAATCTAATCTCAACCGTTAGATTAGAAAACCCCTCACCTTCCCTCATGAGGTTGATTAGGGAAAGAGAGCACACCCATTCTTGGGTAGTTCAAGCATTCTTGTTGAGAGAACAAGAGAGAGCAAGAGAGGGAGGTTGAGCTGGAGAAAAGAGACAGCATTTGCAGGAGGAGAGCATGCATCCCAAGGCAAATAGTAGGCACAGATTTCGAGACAGCAGACAACAATAAATATCAGTCAATATAGTACAGATTTGAAGAGTCGTACAGCCATTAATGTGCATAGATTTTGAGGAGAAAAGTAGCATGATTTTCTAGGAGTATTGGCACACTTTCCAAGGATGTCGTATATCATTTTCAGGTACCAAAATCGAGGAGGTTGCTGGGCACATTTTTTGGGGTGAGAAAAGTCTGTACAGTCCGTACGGACCTGCACAGAAATCGAGGGCCATACCACAGTAAATTATGGGCATGTTTTTCTATGTATTCAGCACTGTTTTCAAGGTATTGCATTGCTGAGTATTCTGTACACTTGCAGTAGAGATTTGGCATGCATTTCAAGGACAATCCGTATAGCATTAATTGTTGGGACAGTCGTACAGTTGTACGGATTTCTGGTTCAGAAATCAAGGAGCAAAGCTACAGAAAGTCTAGATAAGTTTGTGTAAATTTCTGAAGATGTTGTAAAATAAATTTCTCAGAAGCTCAATAATAATAAAAATCCCTCTCTCACTAGTTTTCCCCTTGTGGGTTTTTCCAGGGTCAAAGTTAGACCAAAATTCTCTGTCTATAAATTTTCTAAGTTTTGCATACTGCTGATATTTTATTTCTACGTTGAAAACGATGTTTAGAATCCTCATGTTTCAGTTCTGAAGTTTATTTTCTACTAAGTTTTTTATATGTTGAAACTGGGTTTGGGCATTCGACTTTGGCTGAAAAATCAGGGAGACTGAAACTGGGTTGGGGTCTGAAATTTTAACAATGAAGTCCCAGAGGGATTGTTGTTGGCTAAAAAGATAAAATCCTGAATATAAAACTTCTAGATGCTTCGCCCAAGTATTCCCGAGAAAGCAATGAAACACCTCTCTATAAGAAATGGGGGACCCACACATAAATAAATGATAGTGAATGCTTAAGGGGTTAGTTGGAGGATGGGAGGTCTCATCACGAGCCAACCTATAATGATCATGGGTATTTAGCAGTATGACATTACCATCATCTAGTCACAAGGACAGGGTAGTGGCTCTCAGTTACACAACTGAGGGAAAGGGGGTCTCATCACGAGCCAACCTTCTCATTTCCACGAGGTATTTGTGAATGACATTGTCATTATCTAGACAACAAGCTAGGACAATGGCCTTCAACTCGTTCCTTAAAACATGAAATAAATAAAGAATGGAAAGAATATGGGCTTGAAAAAAGTGCATCGCAAACGAAGGTGCCACACACCCATAAATGAGATAATACGAGCCCTTGTATGTCATGAAACTCATCGACCTATGAAGTCTAAACCCCTTCCCCCTCATCATCCACTACATAACCTTGAAAGGCCATCCTTGGGAGCATCCCTTACTTGAGGTTTTTGATCTTCCCAATAGGAATCCTATGACACCCCTCCCATACTTAAACTTGGTCAATTGTATAGGGTTTTTGAGCATTTGTTTAATTTGATGAGGTAGTTTTGATGCACATATTTAGGTGTCTTTCTTATTAGATGTGGTTTACACTTTTCATGATATCTTTGACTTGAGATCTTTGTAGGGCGTACCCTTTTGTTTTTTAGGACCTTTCTTGGTAGCCATTTTTGGGAGAACAAACCTAGCTTGGGATTCCATGGGGCAAGAAGCTCACGGGATGGAAGAGGTCTAGAAGATAGAAATATTCTATTGATAGTTCATCAAATGGTACATGGATCAATTCATTGCACCTCAGGCATATTACTCAAAGAAGATCGAACGAGACTTTTATATCGAGACCAGAAATTCCTAAGAATTTGTTCATCATGGGTAACGATACTATTTCCAATCTAATTACTTCTATAAGAAACATCGACATGGTAGAAAAAGGAACAGTTCGAGTAACAACTACTAATATTACCAAGAACATTGGAAGGATCCTTTTACGAGAAGGTTTTATAGAAGATGTTAGGGAACATCAGGAAGGAAAAAAATATTTGATGGGCCTAACCCAGCCTCTACCACCCAAACAACTTGCCTAGGAGAGGAAAAATGTCACCTCCTTGAGGGTTAATGTCATGAAGGGGCTAATATTTGGTGGTGATGGAGCTACACATTGAAACTTGGCTTATTTTGACTAGATGAGGCATGGAGAAGGATTGGCGCATGAAGAGGAGGCTCAAGGATCCCCAACGACTTCCAAATTCTTCTCCAACGACTTGGAAAGTGGCAAAAATGCCCCCTAAAGGGGACGTCTTCTTACTTTAGGGTTTCTTTTGTGAAAAAATAAATTTTAAGATAAATTGTTTAATATTATTTTGTAAAAGGTGCAAGATTAGGGTTTTTGACCCCTTACCTTGTGGTTTATCCTAGTTTATGTGGACAAACTATGTATAGGATTTTTTGTATAAATAGAGATCAAACTCAAATCATTTTCATAACATAACTCTCCCATTGTGAGAAGTATTTGGCTGAAATTTCGCTACTCTTGGTGATTATGGTGTTTCTCTCTAGTGAAATGTCTTTTGGTGAATGTCTCTTGGTGAATGGATGAGGAGGAGTGATGCACACCCACTGCAGACTTTCTCTCTTGGCTCTTGGATGAATTTTGCATGGTAAACTAGGGTTTGATATCTCATGTCTTGGATTAGGTAAGGAAAAATATGCATGTGCTATTTATTTCTTGTGTATTTTGGTTATTGTTGGGGGAAAACCTGGGGAGGAGTATGTTGGATACACCCTCCATCATTGCTTCATATTATTGAAGGTCAAAATCCTTTCTTGAGCAAGGGCTGCTAGGAGAAACATGAGTGTGTATACCCTCCTAGATTTACCCTCAGTTGGTTGGCATACCCTAGGAAGTAAAAGGGATTACACCCCTAGGGTCTTTGTTGATATAAATATTTTTTAAGACTCCATTTACCCTATTTTAAAGGCACTAATCTGAATATTTTTCATTGGAGAAATAAAATAGTTTCATTGGGAAACGTGATTTTCGGTCATTTCAACTTTATGCAATTTGGGTTTTGTTCCTTGTGCCTAGAGCGCCTCTTAGCCACTAGGGCATCCCCTATAGAGGGGTATTTATTGCTAATGTTGCAAACTTTCATCTTCATCCATTAGGGATGCATAAACCCTAATCATACTCTCTTGAATAACTCTTAACTCAATTGTTGAAAATTGCTAAGATTTTTCCCATATAACCTAGTAATCATAGCACATCTTTTGATGGATTTTTGGAAAGTTTTGACGGTTGAATCTCTTTTTGTAATAACTTGTTTTTTATATCCATAAAGTTGATTTATATTGCTTCAGAAAGTGTTTACAACAACCTTACCTTTTATGCTAGTATAAGGCTTATTTATATTTCTAGCACTTGTTTAGCATCTTATTGTGCCATTTCATTTTGTTGATATATATTGTTACTAAATGCTTATATTAGGAACAGAAAGCTTAAATTTCTTTTCCACTTGATATATTTCATCGTATACTTTGTTTTCCTTGTGTCTCGGGAAGGTACTATTTATTTGTAGGTCACTCAAGACTTTGGCAACCTCAAACAACCCTCAAGACTCATCACCGAGTTCCCTTTTCCATATAGTAACTTGACCTATAGGGGCTTCCATTCACACATATCACTCTCCATCTCATTCCACCCTAGGGTCATCAGGATTCCCCCTTGAGGTGGCTACCTCACCTCTAAAGTGACAGAAACACCTACCTAAGGTGACAGTGGGTAGGTGCTCTCTTAGTTATCACCATTTGGTGGTCGGCTTGGGATTTTCCCAACCTACAACTTGTGCGATAACAATGTGGATGGTGTGTTATTTCTTATCTCTTTCATTTCAGTTTCAACTTATTTTAGTAATATATGTGTTAAAACTAGTAATATTAAGTTTTCATTCTATAGTAAAACATTGCATACTAAAATATTGTAGAATATTATAAGATTTGTTGTGGCAAATTGTTATATTGGAATATTGAAGGCAATTTATGGATCATTTGTGTTATGATTTTATTCACTTATAGTTGTCAAAAATGGTATATAAAAGGTAGATTTTTGGGAGTCGTAAGGTGTATATATATGGGAGTCACAAGGAGGAAAATACAACTCCAGGGGTTCACACGTTGTTGAGCTAGATTCTTTAAGTTGTGGCATTAGGTGGTGCCCCCCTTTTCTTATTTTGAGTTTACCCTTAGTCATGAACCTTTGGTAATTATTATTATGTGTCCTTTTAAGTCTAAGCACTAGAAAGTTATCATATGTATATATTTACTTTTTTTTTATTCAAAACAATTGGTAATTGTTTTATGTCCCCCAAATCACTATAATTGAAGAAGATGAAGAGACAAAAAAGGAATTAAGATGTATGCTAGAGATAGACTACTAATTTTTTAGATTAGTATCTATTTTCACATCATTTTGTTGGTTTCTTGAAGATCTAATGGTGTTGGTTGACATCATCAATACTTTTCCAAATGTTCAATCAGTGTATGGGTGAATCATTTAGAATCTAACACTAAAACGTGTTGTTTATGATTGTTACAATTGTTGTTCCTATAGCCTATCTTTCAATGACTAATTGCTTAAAATTCTTGTAGGAACTTTGTATTTCCCTTGAGTCTTAACTCTACCTATATCATTTGTTGGTTTTAGTCTTATGTTGATCCTTGTGAGGTTTCGAAAAATCCAGGATGGTAAATCATTCCATACTCTTTTGACATTGTTGGCATTCATTGTACTTTGAATGCAATCACAAAGATTAACTTTTTGAATAGAATCCATAGACGTGGTCATGTCTATTTTGATTTGTAAATCTTACATTGCTTCTATAAATTCACAATATCTATTTTGTTCTAATATTTACTTAGTTGTAAAATTATATGTTTGACCTACTTAGCCTTTAAACTAATTTGTATTCTTCATTTATGTTCTATTCTTATCGTTTAATTTGCTTCTATGATTTATGTCATTAACAGTTTAGCTTTATGAAAATACAAAAACACGTGGGGAACACTAATATCACTTTGTTTATTTTATTTGATTTTTGAAGTAAGATTTTTAAGGCTCATTTTCCCATTGTTCTATTTTGTTCATATTAAATTCCAGTACCTCAATAGAACATAAATTTGTATTAGGTGAAAAGAACTACAAGAAGGAAACTTGTTAAAATACATTACTTTTCATATCCTTCTCATACTTAGTCCCATGCAAGTATGCTTCTTGAGGAACATGTAAGGTGAAGTTGATGACCTTGCAAGCCTTAAACTTATACTGCAAGTACCAATCCCAAATAGCCTCTCACTTAGACCGCAAGTATTATTGATAGTTGATGTTTAACTTATACAGTTTTCAGCATCAACACAAGGAAACACTTATCAATTGGTTGGTGGAGGGATGTTGCACACCTTCATAAGACAAAACCATAGTAGGTAATACTATTAAACGATATTCAAAAGTTTATGTAGGTGTTGTCCTTATATTCATAATGTCCTTGTCTTGTAATATCATGAAAGAAGAATTTTGCATAGCTTAAGTCTAACAAGGTATGCTAAAAATGTTTTTTCCTAAGGAAAGGCCAAGAAGGAAGACCATGTACATGGTGATGTGATGCATCACACCCATTATTGGCTTAAGAATAATAAGGTACTAGACTTGGAGGTAGTGGGGAGCTACTCAAGTATACTAATTTGTAACATTATTTGATTAAATTCCAACAAGGTAGGCCTAAAGCTAATTGGAAGTTGATCAGGGGGGTTAACTTACAATCATGGTTGGTTGAGTCTAGAAATGAATAATTGGATCTAGATATTGTTAAATGTGTATATAACTTGTGTACATTGATCTCTTGGTGACAATAGGAAAAGGCCTTGAACTAGGGGACTAGTGAGGTAGAATAACATGTCAATCCTTGATACGTGGAGAAGCTAGAAAAGAAACCTTAAATCCACCCTATAATTATGTGTTAGCAACTCCTCATGTATGGTATAGACTAAATATATGTATATCTATGGTGGTTGGAAATGTTCAAAGATGAATTTATTTAAAGATGATTGAAATCATGTGTCGTGGATTCCTAGCATTTTATGCATAGATGTTGTTGACATCCACACTAGTGTGGTACACCATGATAGTTTTGCATATGTGATGGATGAAATTTTGGATAAAAATTTCTCTTAATTATGTTTGATATCATAAGTTAACTATTAGTGATATTTTCAAGGAAGGTTAAATCCCATGTTAGAATTGTGGGGAGATCCAAAGGAACCTCTGTTGTAGAAAGTGTCCATGTTTGGGTAGGGACCTAAGTGTCATTCAATGTAGTTTGTGTTTTGAAGTGGTGTCAAGTTTGGGATCTCAAAAGGTGTTTGTTTGGGGGGATATGTCATGGTGATTGGAATCTAACATTAGTTGGTGATGATCCCTAGAATGTCTATTCATTTGAACTTGCGTAAGGATTAAGACTTTTTTAAGGAAAGGTGTTTGGAGTTTGATTTAATCCATTATAGCATGCCATGTTAAGAGAGTACATTTTAGTTCCATTCAAACTAGGAACATTATTGTTATATTGATTAGGTGGTATTTGGTTGAAGTTTGCATTTCCTTGGTTGAGGTTTGGAATGTTTTTGGGACCCATTTGGTTTATCCACACTAGGTAATGATGGTGTATGAAGTTTCTTTGAAGGATGCCTTGTTAAGGCACAACTTGAATTTGATTCGATTCATTCTTTGAAAGATTGATTGGAGAAGAAGGTTGTTGCATGGCTAGAGGTTCCTATACTTGAAGACCTAAACGGTTAGCTTAATGGAACTGCCAAGAGTTGGGTCCCAGGCTCAATTGTAGGGACTTAACATATTGCTTCCACTATAATACATAATAATTTAGTTTTGAATTATTTTATTCTTTTAGTTCTATTCAACAAACCAATCCAAGTGAAGGTGTATCTTTGTCTTGTAATGAAAATAAGCACCAAGGTTCTTCCTTGGACAATTAATGACAGAGTTCTAGTTCACATACAAGTGGTCCTTGAACAACTCAAACTCCTCCAAAAATCACCATTGTAGATGATTGAGGAGATGGAGACGATGAGGATGATCCATAAAGGACAGGACCCAAAAGAAAATATGTTCATAGGATATCTCCAATGTGAAACTTGATAGGATCTCAAGCCTCTCAAATAAAAAGTGTACATCCCCCTTTTAGGAATTTGATCATGAAATGCAAAGTGATCATCTAAACTTCTATGAGATTGATTCATAACCCCAGATCCTGATCAAAATATCCCCACTAGTCCAATAGGTGTCACCAATTGGTTAGGTGCCTACATTCCAGTTGACTCCACTCTCAATAATGAAGAGGATATTATTGATGAACTCTATGATTCATAAGAAGTAGTTTTCCCAACAATTGACTACTTTTAACCACTGTTTGATATAAGTGATTTTCTTCTCTTCGTATTGCTTTGATGTCGATGCCCAACAATAACCATATACATTGCCAAAAGGAGAAGAGAAGGAAAACCAAATTCTAGTGTTCAATGATCTTAGTAATGGAGTAATCTCTCTAAGCTATATATTGTTGATGATATATGTTCTTCACAATATTACCTACAAAATGTCAAGCCAAGGTGCAAAGGAAATAATTTGAGGATGGGAATATAAAAAGAAAGATCAAAGAGTTGGAAGATACAATTCGGTCACATGAATCTACTTTTGGAGACACTCCATTATCTATTCCACCTACTAACACTTTATCTCCCTGATCCCATATGATTTTTAATCAATCCACTTATTCTATATTTGACTCACCAATGGAAGAAGGCACGATGTACCATGTGCTTCATCAGGAGTGTTAAGGATCTTATTACTAGGCAGCAAAGGCAAAAGATCAAGGTTATGTGCATAAAACACGGTCGTAATCTACCTCTATAATTCAAGACTTGGACAAGGTCATAGTTTGTCCTTGAAGAAATACAGGAAACACCTTGTTGCAAGGGAGTCTTTCTTAGTAAATTAAGTTTGGAGGTTTTTTGGTGATTTTTTTATCGCACCACCCAAGGTGTGTGAAACATTTTATATTTATTCTAATATTAGACTATTGGACGTTCATTATCTCTGGGAGAGGAGGGTTTCTATCTTGAAATGTTGTCACAACTCGAATCTAAATATCTTTTCCTTATCACGAATCTCAATAGAAAAATTAAGAAATTTAAGATTATGTATGTCTGGTATCTAGAATAGTAAGTTCCAAAATATCTATAGGATGATGAGGCTAATAAATTTCGTAGTCTAATTGTTCTACGTTTTGGTTTTTTTCCGAGGATATTTTCTGTTTAATTTTTCCTGAAATCTAGCGAGAAATTATTGGACTTGCATATTTGAGTGGTTAATTATGTATAATCCGAGTTCCCTAGGGGTTTTTCATCACGCTAAATCCATTTATGCATTCAGAAATGCAATTTAAACAACAGAAAAATGTGATTTTGTTCAAATTTATGTCGTCAGATTCCAACGAAAAGGGATAAAACATAGAACAATTAGACAATGCCCTAATAAATTGGAAGGCATTATTTATGTGGAAATTTGAGTTGAAATATCAAAGGGTAAAAATATGAATATGGGTAGCACTTTTTGGAGTGAGGCACAATGAGGGCGACGTGATGAGGCCACACAAAAATTCAACAAAACTATAGGTCGAGAGTTTTAAAAACTCTAGGCCAAGATTTTTTTTTTCCGAATGAAAATTTCCCACTTATATTAAGCATAATATAAACTGTGTACATATTCTTTTATTTTTTGTCCTCATATAAACTGAGTCCAAAGCATGGTTACATTCGATCCATTAGATTGTTCCTATTAGCACCAAAAAGACAAAACGAGCTTTTTAAAAAGCCAAATATATCAGTCCACTACAACAGTCATATAGTCTATCCAATAAGCCATAGAGAAATAGTTGCTCAATGATTTAAAAGAGAATAAACACTACAAGGGTATTTTAGAGAGATAGATACAAAGTAGGACCCTTGTGACCTTCCACCCAAAAATTATAAGTAATTTTCCCTCGATCATTGTGAAAATCCCGCTTTGAAAGATAATCATCTTCTTGGTTCTTTTCCCTGTAAATGTGTTTGAAAGTGATGGATCTAAAATGAGAGAATAAGACAGTGATTATTTCTTTCCATGCTTCCAAACTTGTCACTCTGAGTTCACCTTTTTTCTTTAGCCAATCAATGACTATCTTTGAGTCTCCTAAGATGTGAATTTCATAAATTGCTAATCTTTCAGCAAGTGCTAAGGTAGACCATGCACCCAAGAGCTCTGCTCTCGTGTTGGACCCACCTCCACAATTTAAATTCCACCTACATTCATTTGACTCATTTAACTTAATGATACCCCCAACCCCACACTAATTGTTGTTGATTTGTGCAGCCCCGTCGAACCATGCACAGATCCTATCTCCAGGGAGAGAAGGACTCGATAGCCGAGATGTTTTTTCCTTATGTGTTTTCCAGCATTGGTCTAGCGCACAATGAGTAAGATAGACAACATGGTTAATAGAGGGACTTGTTCCATGAAAAATGGCTCTGTTCCTGTCAGCCCAAATGAACCAGCAAGCAAAAGCTGGCAGAGTTGGCAGACTACCATTTTGCATAGCCCATAATTTTAAGGAATCAGCTACAGTAACACCATTCTAGTCGCATTCCAAAGCCAACACTTTTTTTAGATCTGCCCAAACTGACCTGGAAAAAGTGCAAGTTAGAAAAACATGTTTAGTGGACTCACTGTGGTTTTTACACAGAATGCAGATGCTTGGGCATTGCCATCCACGTTTTTGGAGATTTTTCCAAGATAAAACTTTATCAGCTTCTAACAACTAGATGAATAATTTTATTTTCAAGGGACAATCCCACTTCTATAGATTCTTACACCATATTTCTTGTATTTTTTTCCATAGTTGGTTCGACATGGCTTCATAAATATTATTCATCGTGATAACACTCGAACTGTCTCCTCCAGTCTAGATCAATTCGTCTGGCTTGTTGACTAGAGAGATACCCGATTATGCCAACAGTGCTCTGTAGATGTTCCATTCCTCGCCAAGATTATGAGTTAATTCCATATCTTCATTGTTGAGCCACCTCTTACCTATTCCTACACCGAATTCTTGAGTCATAGCTTGGTAAAGGAAATATATGCTTTTTTGATTTAAACTATGCACTAACTCATCAGATAAAATGGATCCCTGACCAAGGCCCAGGATCACATCTTTTCCCATAATGATTGAATGGTCACTGCTCAGTTTCCATGCCATCCAGCACATAATAATAGGTAAATTATTGCACAAATTTTTCCAGGTTTGAGAGCCTTTTTGGAGAAGTAGTTCCACTGATCGAAGCCAAGTCCAAACTAGGAAGTGTGGATAATATTTGTCTTTTAGAACATTTTGCCAAATCCCTATCTTCATTATAGATCGCCACATCGTATTTGTTGTCAATGATCTACTAAACAACATGATATTACAGAGGCCCCATCCACCATATGACTTTGGCCTCGCGACCGACATCCAGTTACAGAGATGGAACTTTTTCTTATTTTTAACACCTAACCACAAAAAAGCAAAACATAACTTACAGATTGTGTTTAGAACAGAAATCAGGACATGCGCCAAAGATAATCAGTACACCGGTTGAGTTTCAAGAAATGCCTTTAGAAGCACAAGACGATTGCCCAGTGATAACAACATGTTCCCCCAGTGATTTATCTGAGCCTCAAATTTTTTTAATAACCAATTCTAGTCTGTTGCTCTATAGCTATCCAGTTTTAGATAATATCCCAGATAATGAAAACCAAGTTCCAGGTCTTTGCTCGGGTAAGAAAAAACATTCGTTATGGATTTTAGAGAAATTATATTAACATTTGTGTGGAGAATAATTGATTTTTGAGAATTTATGAACATCCCCGACACCATGCAGAAATCCTTAAGAATGCCTTGTATTACCTTCCATTCAGAAAGAGAAGCTTTTGATAAAATTGGAATGTCATCTACAAAGAGGAGCAGAAGAATATTTATATTTCTGGACACTTTTATACATGTAAGAGAACCTTCGTCTTTTTCTTTTTTGAGTGCAACACTGAGGCCTTCCATCATCAAGATGAAAAGGAGAGGCGACATCGGACAACCTTGACGTAAACCTTTTTTGCTATTAAAAAAATTTGTGGGTTCACCGTTTATCAGAACTGCGTAATTTGTGGATGAAACACACACCATTATCCAGCTCGTGGTTGGTAGACCAAAACCACATTTTAACAATAATAATCTCATATAGTCCCAATCTGTACAGTCATAGGCTTTTTTCAATTCTAGTTTCAGGATAATTGATTGCAGCTTCTTACTTTTAAAGCTATGTAAACATTCTAGAGTCGTCCCGATGGCATCTAGAATTTGTCTTCCTTTGAGGAAGCCCAATTGTTCCATTGATAATGCTCTGGAAAAAATCAGCCTTAATCTATTTTCAATCACCTTTGCAATGAGCTTATAGCACAAGTTGCACAGAGCTATCGGTCGATAATCCATAAATCCAGTTGGCTTATTGCCTTTCGGAATCAGAGCGATGAAAGTAGAGTTTATCAAATTTTTCACCTCCCCCTTTACCCTGGAATCCTCCACACAATCTAACAAGTCCTGGCCAACCAAATTAAAGAAAGAAAGGAAGAACTGTGATGTCCATCCATCTAGACCAGCGCTTTTTTCCTTGGCGAATTCTTTCAAAATGCCTAAAAGTTCCTACTTTGTAGTAGATTGTTCCATCGATTTTTTATCCTCCTCACTAACAAAGGTCGAGAAGAGTCTGATCGAGATTAATTGTTTTATTATTGATGTATGTCCTGCGTCGTGGTAGAAATTTTTAAAAACTTAGTTGCTTCTGCCTTAATTTCTTTCTGACCCGAGTGGACCGCTCCAGAATCATCCTGCACCTCCCATATGAATTTTTTATTCCATCTGTAGCTCGCGAAATTATGGAATAATTTTGTGTTATTTTCACCGCTCTTTATCCATATAGCTCGGATTTTCTGTCACCATTGTTCCTCGTCTGCTAGCAGAAGTCTATTTCTTGCCTTTTCCATATTTAACATTGATTGATCACAATGATCGTTTGAATTTTCTTTAAACATTTGTTCATATTTAACTGCCAGAGTCTCTTCTATCTCTCGGAGTTCACTTGAGTCTCTTATGAGTTTGTTCTTTGACCAGATTTTTACACAACTCTTTAGCTTTGTGAGCTTTTCCATGAGTCTCAATTGAGCATCTAGAATGCTCGACAAATCAGCATCCTGCCAAATTTCCTCTACCACGGTGGCGAATCCTTCCTCTCCTATCCATACTGGATTGAATTTAAAGGGGTAGGAGACCTTTGGAAATCCTTGTCCGAGTTCCAAACAGATCGGGGAATGATCCGATAGATAGGGAATCTGTACCCATGACCTATACTTTTGAGAAGAGGCTAAGATCTCCTGAGCAATATAGAACCTATCCAACCTCTTTGAGATGCTTTCAACAGCCGCTCGACCATTTTTCCAATTTGGCATGGGGTTCGTCGGAATCACATCAATGAGAGAATGCCTTTGAAAAAGATATTTAAAGAAAATAGATAAAGGATCACATATTGATTTCTGCCCCCAAATCTCCGAAGATGAAGTAGTGAGATTTAAATCTCCTACCAAAATTAAATTTTTTTTCCTTAACAACCCTACTGCCTCCACCGAAGCCCAAAATTCCTTTCTATTTTGGCAAGGTCCATAGACGTTTAGAATCGAGATCTCTTTTTTGTCCTCAGTTGAGTGCCCTGTCAAAATTATAACACTCGTGCTTAGAATAGGATCAAAAGAGAAATAATTTGGATCCCAAGAGGAAAGCAAACCTCCAGATGTCCCCACTGCACTCACAGCGCACGAAAGCCAATCAAGTCTTAACTTTTGGATGAAGATTCCTCCCACCCCTCTGATATTGAGGGAAACAAAAATCATATCTTAGCCCTTGCAAGGGATTTTAAACCTCTACGCACCCCTATGTCAGAATAAGTGGAAGGTGTTGACTGTGGTTTTGTAGTACCTCCAGCCTTCTTATGAGCACTACGATTTTTTAAGGGGGAGACCTCAAACCCCAAACCTTTGGACCAAGAAGGGTCAATATTAGACATGCTCGGTCACCCTTGACTATCAGAGGTGGAAACCTTGTTTTCCTTGTTTTCCACCAAAGAAGATCCCGAGAAAACAGGTAGTGGTATAGGTTTTTTAAGCCGATGACCAGTGGGTAACATATTAGCTAAAAGATCATCTAAAGCACTATCACTTAGATCTAACTCAGTGTATCCAGGAACAGTGGGAGAACCCATAGAAAGAGTGTCCATGTTAGGCTTAGGGTACTTTTCGACGTCGGGTACCTTCGCAGAAGGATTAGGGTCTGACACATCTTTTGGAAGGAGGTTAGGAGGAGTGATAGAGGGATTAGCCATAAAAAGAGTTTCCATGATAGGCTTAGGATACTTTTCGGCGTTGGTTCCCCTCACAGAAAGAATAGGGTCTGACACATCTTTTAGAAGGGGGATTGGAGGAGTGACAGAGGGATATCTAAGGAAAGAAGACATGGGGGATGAAAGTGTGGAGTTCAAATGTTGATGCTCCCATAAGGACAAAGGCGAAAAGAACTTTGGACAAAAATTCTTAACTTACTTGTGAAAGAAGAGTCATCTGTGGGAGAAATATCAGAATAGTCTGCAGCATGGAATATTGTAGTAGTTTCATCCTCCTCCAAAGGAGTCACTGTATCAGCTGATGTATCCCCTGTATACTCCTCATCCGGCAGGGAACCGTATACTTGAGTGCAATCCTTCTGAAGGTGGCCAGTCTTCCGACACAGGGAGCAGCGGAACAACAATCCTATGTAGTCCATACGTTGGGCGAAAAGAAAGCATCGCCATTCTATCTTCAGTACATCGCTGAGACCCCCATGGATGTCAATTTCAACGAGTACTTTAGTCATTTTCTTATTTGGAGAAAGGAGGTCACACTCTTCGAATTTTAGAAAGCGTCCTAAGGAGTTCCCAACAACTTCCATAGCTTTAATGTTCCATAGCTGGAGGGGGAACTCGGAAGGAGTACCCATATATGTCTGAAGATAAAGTATTCAAAAAAGGGATTGAAGCTTAAGCGCCATCGCTTAAGCATTAAACTTCCTCCGTCATAACTCCAAAAAGTGTTCAGGATCATCTCCGAGTATTCTGGGCTTTTAAACATAAATCCAAGCTAGCCTTTTGGTAGAAAGTAGACCTCTGGACAGTAACCCAAAAAGGGTAACCACTTAAACTTCATCCAATCCTCTATAGAAGAAGAACATCGAGATCTATATGCTAATCTGCCTACCAAAGTGTAGAGTGACAGAGTGCACAACTCCTCGAGGTTGACGTCCATTCCAAGGACCAGTCTACGCTTGGTTTTCTTTGGCTTCTAGACTTTTGTGTGACGGGAGGGAGGACATGTCCTTGATAAAATCCTTTTGTTCAGTTTAGCTTCACCTTTTAAAACCCCAATCCTATCACAGTCAATCTCCGAGATATGTCTGGTAGGGTCCTGAACTTTAAACCTTTGTTGTGGAACCGAAAGACCCTCAAGAGTCGGTTTAGCACAACCTAACACTGAACAAGAAGGTAAGTTTGAGCTATGCAAAATCCATATGGAAAATTGAGAAGTTAAAAGAGGATCTTCCCCATTCACGTCATTTATGGTATGATCCCCAGGGTGGTTCGTAAGTTTATTAACTATTAAATTCTCATCCACTGAGGTGAATAAAGCCTCCTCCTCCCAATGCACTTTGTTAGCCGCTCTAATGAGTGCATTGACATCAAAATCCATTATGGAAGACACTTGGATGTCCAGAGGCTTCGGATAGTAAGAAAAAACAATACCCAATACCCAGCACATCCCGTCAAGATTAAAAAACACGCGGTAAGGAGACAGAAGAAAAGGATGAGGTGACTGATGGCTTTAACAAAGAGGGATATCCATAACTACTGGCTCATCTGCAGATACTGACAGCATTAACTACCTTAAAAGAAGGATACCAATCTAGAACCACTAAAAACGACAAGCCTCATATCTGTGATCTCTAGTCACTGTGCAGAACTTACCGTAGAAACCCCATGGAAGCCGAAGTTTCCTTCAGAAATTTGAATTTCTCCATTCCTGCCTAACTCGACCTTGCACAGTTTGTGTACTTGATAATACTAATAAAACCATAACGAAGCTCAGTTATAGGCTAAGAGTTTTATAAACTCTTGATTGAGAGTTTGCAATTTATTTACCAATAAGATTACAGTATTGGTGGAAAATCACGCAACCAAAATATTTTTTTGGTCGAGAGTTTTTGGTTAACCAAAATAACAAATTCTACAAAAGTTTTCATATACCTGCAACTTCAAAAAGGGAAAATCCCTGTAATTTTTTAAGATCATCTTTCAAACCTAAGAATAATGGATTCATCTTTGATTATAGTTTCTAATGATATAAGAATTATATATTTTCATTTAGAATTACTATTTTTTTTTTTAAATTTAGAACTTTATCATTGAAGAATTTTATTATTCTCAAAATCCCCTTAAATGAAAATTTAATATTGTCTAAATCACAATACCAAAAAAATAGCAAAAACCATAGTGCACTTCCTCGCACTATTCTCTTCAAAAGGATATTTTTATTTTTCTTGGTAATGATTACACAAAAAAGAAAATTGGTGTCCATATGACACCACTTTTTGTTTCTCTATTTTTTTCACTGAAATTGAAGCTTATATTATATAAGGGGTTATGTCGAAGCAATAACGAAGTCAAAAAATATGTAAAAGAATTGGCTTGAAGCCTATAGATTCTCGTACTACTATCATACTGAAAAACATAGACAACTCCCTATAAAGCTTCAAGACAATTTGATGACATACTTCTTTTACAAATTGACCCAAAAAAAAGACTATTTTATAAAACATTTAACGATATACAGATTCATTATCTGGAACCTCTTGTGCTCCACCCTGAGGCGAAGAATTTCCTTCAACATCCATTGGAACTATATCTCGCCCCCCATGTTCTTCATTTGAATTTCCAAGATGGGATATTGTTGAAGCATGGTGCTAAGAAGTTTATTAAGAGAATTGTGGCAGAACTAATGACTCGAACTGTTGACACTTCCAAGTATTCAATGCATTGAATTTGAACCCGAAGCAGCTGGTCCAATTCCCCCAATTTGGTCATGACCTGTTGGAGAGCCAAACTATTAGCCTCAACCATTTCTTCATGACGACGAATAATGTGCTTCAAATAATTCCAAGAGGGATCCATTTTGGAACGAAACATACAACCAAAATTTTTGAGCCATGACCCATAGCCAAACCAACTTCCAAAGATGACTGAAATAGGAGCGAAAACGAAACATCCAGAGTGACCAGACCACCACCCACAAGAAAACCAACTCCTAGGATTGATAGAACCAGAGTCAAGGAAAGTGTCTACAAAATTAAAACCAAAAAATACAAGAACATAAACTCTTAATTAACCGGAATCGAAGGGGAAGAACCTGGTGACCAAGGAAAAATACCACAATCCCAAAACAAACCCACGGCTCAAAGCAACAGAACTCACTTCCCAGGGAAGGAATGAAATCCATGACCGAAACCATAACATTGAATAACCCTCCTTCACACAAACCTAGATGAACGCACCCATCAATATTGAATCCATTCGAATGTGTGAACTGCTTAATCACGTGGCCTCCCATGTTGACGAGCCACCATATGTCCCCCAAATTAAATGCACATTCCATGCGGACTATGGGATGGGGAGCCTCCCATTAACCTCATTGACTAATATTTCACCCTCTTCAAGGTGAAATAAGGAGTAGTCTTCCGATCCATTGATTTCACTAATATTAGCCTAACGATCAACATAAGAATTGTGGTCATCCTTGATGTGAAATAAGGAGTAGTCTTCGAATTTAGCTAGAAGAGCAAGAGAACGATACATAATGCTAGAGAAGACATTATTTCCAATAACATATGTCTTTATGATCGCCCTGATCACCAACATGGAGTCGTTGAGGATAACTAGCTTATGAATCTACATTTCTTTCGCTATTCTAAGGCCTTCCCAAAGAGTGTAAGGATTGTTGGAAATGTTACCTAAGCCCCAGGCATAAGAAGCCATTAAATTTTCTCCAGGATCACGGATAATCCCCCCCTCACCTGCCACCCCTTTTTTTTGTTTCTCTATTTTGATAAATAATAAAAATAGTATTTAAATCCAAAAAATTAGAAAATATATAAACAAGGCACTA
>ML821601.1:85190-100939 GCA_009831015.1 Picea engelmannii
CACTTTTCTTCTTAAAAAACAAGCAAAGTATTACCCATTTTCATGTTTTTAATGCAAACTTCAAGGAAGCTATTGTCTATTTGGTGCATAGAGAAAATTTTGGAGCTCGACTTGTGACATGAGTTTGTTGATGAGGCCATGAACTCAATGGAATGCTTCGAAGATGATGTGGAAATAAAGGCTCACACCTCATCTACAGTTGTCCTTGATCAATCTAACATAGAAAAAAAAAATTAAGTGTTGAAGGAGCAAGAATTCATTGGTACATCTACCACTAGTCCTAAGCCAGGTGTCACCACTCAAGCTACTTGTGGTAATTAGTCCAATTGAACTAACCTCCAACTACCTTGATTTTGAAGACTGTATATGTTATCTAACGTCTACATAAAGGATTTTGATCTTCTATTTTTTTTTCCTATTGATATGTTTAATTAATTGATTCTTTGAGTTTCTATGGTGATTATGTCATATATATTTAATGTCACGCGAATGTTGTCAAAAAAATTGAATGTTCTTCAATTGTTAGCATTCATTAAGTTTACATAAATCTTGTCTAACCTAATTTTGTTTTCTTTATTTAAATTTTGCATTATCGTATGTGGAACCAATGGCCTAAATAGCTCATGGCTCTTGAAATTTAAACGTATTATGGGGCTACTTAGACTTAAATGTCTTATCCATTAATATTAATGGAATTTTCATGAATATTTCTACATTTTGTAGCTATGTATTGATGAACTCATCTAATGGATCATTAATATATATTATAAGTTGTTTTGGGCATATTGGTTGACTACCTAAGTGGAAGAAGTCGCAGTGAATGTTTAATCTTTGTTTTCGAATTTTTCCTGCATTCAATCTTTAATGGCGAATGTTACAACTTTTTTATAGTTAATCTGAATGGCCATGTTGTTCTTTTCCATATATACTTTGTTGAATTATTTTCTTGTCTTTTAAATCAAACCTATTTCATAATCAAAGAGGATTTTTGCTTATTGTCTTTTCTTTTCTTTTTTGTCAATTTACATATTACATATATGGTTATTTTCTTGAAAAACTTTGTTGAGACTAAAAATTTAAACAATAGGACACCACACTCATAATTATGTCATGTCTCTCACAATATAATAACATTCCATCATCTTAGAAAAATGAAAATATTCCTCCATCATAATGAAACTTTTAAACTAAATTGCTAAAATATGTTTATGTCGGTCTTCAAGAAATTAACCCTTTGAAAGCCAGGGATTTTGAAGTTACCCTTTATTTCATCTGAAATTAAATATTATAAAAATCTAATATTGTATTGGTTTGAAATCAAAATATTTCTACATGACTTGTTTTATTATGAATAGTCTAGTAATATTATTAACTACACATGTGTAATTATATTAACTATACATGTAGTTTATTAAATACATTGGTTATCTTTATTTTGTGTTAATGTGGTAAGATGAATTGGTGAAATTCATATATTTTCTTGGTGGAGATCCATATTCAATCCCCATGGAGAACAAGGTCAAGAAAATGTAATCGATATTATGTTAATATACACGGGGATCATAGTACCCCGCCAAAAAACCAAAAAGCAGAGATAGTACATGATTATTTCGTCATTGGAACACAAATACATATTAAGAATCCATTGTAGAAAGAACAATGAATTCTAACTCATACTAAATGACTTGTCTCTACATAAATAATATTATCCTCTACATAAATAATATCATCCCACCTAAAAAACAAAAGTCGAAAATGGTACATAGATTATTTCTTCATTTGAACATTGATATAGATTAATAAGTCATTCTACAAAAGACAATGAATGACTTGTCTCTACATAAACAATAGTACTCCACCAACCCAAAAAACAGTGAGATGGTACACAGATTATTGTCATTGGAACATTAATATTGATTAATAATCATTTTTAGAAAGTACAATGAATTCTAGCTCTTCTTCAATGACTCGTCTTTACACAAATAATAGTTCCCCTAAAAAACATAAGGGGAGATGGTACATAGATTATTTGGTTGTTAGAAAGCTGATATAAATTAAGGATCCATTGTACAAAGTACAATGAATTTTGGTGCTCATTGAGTGACTTGTCTCTGCATAAATAATTGGTTTGATTAATTGAATTGTGCTAACAAGAGATTCACTAAAGCAAACTATTACCCTAAGAAATTGTATTTAGCTAAATTGTTGCAAGGGGTATTATTTCATTGAAGTCACCCAAAACTTGTAACTTGACCAACCACTTATTCGTGTATAAGGGGATGTTGAACCTTGGTAAGTAGCATAATATGCCACAATCATGGTCATTGTACCAAAATTCCATTGACGATGCATGTCAATAATTAAAATATAGTTAGTTCTAGTATGGTAGCATAAACCCTCAATATATTAAACAACAAGAGAAATCAAACAAAATCCAAGTGCATTTACCTCTCTATGCTTGAGAGATTTGAAGTTATAATAAATCTATGAAAGTTTATGTTTGTGTCAGTATTTTCATTTTTATTCTTCATATTTAATGTCAAATGTCAATTTATTTTTTTTATTTATTAACATTATACACATTATATGATCTCTTCCATTCAAATTATAGAGTGCATTTGGCTTCTCTTTGTGCAATAAAATAATACATTTCATCATGTTCAACCAAAGTAAATTCATCTTAATCCATAACACTATTAAACATTTTAAACATTGATAGGGACATCAACAAAAACTAAGACCCAAACCTTTTAATGCTTAAAATATCAAGATTTAATGAATCTATGCTGATTTATTTTATTATCATTTAATAATTATGGTTGATGTTTTTAATGTTTTTAATGTTTTTTTACATACTTTTTTTATTATTACAGTGAACAATTTTTTTATTTTTCATTTTTAAATTATAACCTAAATTTCATTTTCATATTTATTAACATTATATTATTTTTTATTTTTTATTCACACTTTATTATTATAAATTTTATCCACTTTTTGATTGCAATTATATATATATATATATATATATATATATATATATAACCAGAACATTCACATTTATTATTTTGAATATCTAGATTATATGTATATAATATATTATCCAAGTTTGTAACTAGACCACTCTCAAGTTGGTTGACCAAACAACTCACCTCATTCAAAAGCAACATGAATCGACCAAACTACTCACCTCATTCAAAAGCAAGAAGAAGAAAATGGCAATCAAAGCCTCGTACCATTACTTTGTTTAATGCTTCAATTTTTTACTTTGTTTAGGATTTTACTTTTTTTCCTTTCATTAATACTTTGAATTACCACCAAACAAGTGACTTTGTTAAAAAAATCATTTATATTATTATGTGACTTAATAATGATTTATTTTATTATCATTATAATTGTGGTTGATATTTTTAATGTTTTTTACATAATTTTTTATTATTATAGTGAGCAGTTTTTTTTATTTTTTATTTTTAAATTATAACCTAAATTTAGTTTTCATTTTGATTTATTAACATTATATTATTTTATATTTTTTATTCTAAAAATATTATTATAAAGTGCATCCACTTTTTCATTACAATTATATATAAATATTGTAATTATAATTATATATATATATATATATATGTGTGTGTGTGTCACACACTCACATTTTTATTTTGAATATCTAGATTATATGTATATAATATATTATCCAAGTTTGTAACTAGATCACTGTCAAGTTAATTGATCAAACAACTCACCTGGTTCAAAAGCAACATGAATTAACCAAATCACTCGCCTCATTCAAAAGCAAGAAGAAGAAAATAACACATATTAGTTTTGTTTTGAATATCTAGATTATATGTATATAATATATTATTCAAATTTATAACTAGACCACTCCACTCCCAAACAACTCACCTCATTCAAAAGCAGCATAAATCAATCAAACCACTCACCTAACCACTCAACTCATTCAAAAGCAAGAAGAATAAAATGGCACATATCAAAGAGATCAAAGCCTCATACCATATATTACCTTGTCATACCATTACCTTGTCTAATGCTTAAAAAAAAAATTATTTTCTTAGGACTTTTTTTCCTTTCATTAATGCTTAAAAAAAAATTTCTTTACTTAGGACTCATGCTTCAAAAAAAAATTATTTGCTTAGGACTTGACTTTTCTTTGAGTTACCACCAAACAAGTAAATTTGTTAAAAAAAATCATTGGAGAAACAAACTCATTTAAACTGAGGAGTTAAAAAAAGATAAAGGTAATTTAAATTTAACACGAGGGACCCCTTGAAGGAGGCATCAACCCTACCCTGGTTGTTGCAAAACTTGAGTATCATACATCAAGATCACAAATAACCGACCTATCAAATATTAAAACTCAGATATGTAATAACCTCAAAACTTTGCAAGCAAACAATATACATATAAATCCCAACATCATTGTGGTGTATTATTGGGTGGTGTACTTATCAACACTTTTTAGCATGTAATCCATTGCCAAAAATACCACCAAACATTCCATCTCAGATGCAGTTGATACGAAGTCCAGGTGAGTCATGAATACCTTATCTTCTTCGTGATGCTTTTGTCTAACATGACCTGATTGTTGACATGAACGCTGACACGTCTGATTTGATTGCTTTAGGCAAAGATATGGAATATATTTCCAATAAATACAACCACAGTGGTGCATCTTTTGGCTTGATAAATTGCAGGATATGTCTACCAGAGGTGGTACGGGTGGGGTGGGCCAGGGCATGCTTTTTGGCGATTTGGAGAGTGCACCAGGTCACAGCGAAATTATGAGCAAGTTAATCAGGACGATTATAAATTCATAAACACCCAGAGTGGACCTACCAAGACATGGTGAAAATGGTGTAGTAATAAATACCTCCGTAAGCTTTGCCAGCTGAGAATCAAATGTGAGGTTGAAAGTGCTTTATTTAATTTAAACAAAAAAGATAGAATTATTTAATTTAAACAAAAAAGATAGAATTTTGGACACGGGCATGTCATCATCTATTTAATTTAAACAAAAAAGATAGAATTTTGGACACGGGCATGTCATCATCAAATAGCAAGTTCTGTCCAGAGTTCCATACTTGGTAGCCTCTGGTTTATTGGAGTGCTGTGTCTTAGAATATTCCATTCTCCCTTTAGAAAGCATCATGTGACAGGTACCAAAATTTGTCATTACACATTAAAAAATAATATTTCCATGTTTTTGTCAAAGATAGTTTTCCATGTGATACAGCTCCAACCAGACACTGAAAAACAGCACTCCATATTTGTCATGCTTTGCTTCTGTCCATTGTATTAAGCTTTTGGGTCATTGAAATAATTGCCGGTTATAGCTACAAAGCTCTTTGGCAGCAGCTTTGGCAAATTCCTTGATCTCTTACCCCGCAAATTACTCATGAACTAAAAACAAACATCTCAGCCTTTATATTAGAAAGCAACAAACTTCAGCTTGTATAAAAGTCTGGTAGCAGCCATCTCAATTTAGATTGTGACAAATGACATAGCTGAGCTAGAATATCGACATATAAAAGCCAGATACTCTCAACATATTGAGATTATAAAATAACATTTACTTCTCTCTGCATTGCCTGAGGAGGCAGGTTTGCGGAGTGTAAAAGTCCTTACATGAAATGAAGATGGGTTAACAGTGGTCGTGGCCTTTCCTATTAACATATTGCTAAATTCGTTGTGGGATGTATAAGCCTCTTGCTCAGCCTCCTCTCCCTCCTCTGTGAGTTGTGTGCGTGGTATAAAGTCGAATATACCCATCGTGTGCATCTCAAAATTGTTTCTACAAGTCTCTCTCCTCTTAGCAAGTATGAGGTAGAAAATTAGCCAACTGTACAGTGTAAGCATCAAACTGGGGCATCTAGCTGCACTAAGAATAACATCAATAAGATCTACATTGAAAAAAAATTGGCTAGGAATTGGAAGTCATAAAATTAGGGAACAATAGCCTGAACTACCCATCGAATGCATCTTGAAATCGTTTCTATGAGTCTCTCTTCTCTCAGCAAGTATGGGGTAGAAAACTAGCCAACTGTATAGTGTACGCGTCAAACTGGGGAATCTAGCTGCACTAAGACCTACATTAAAAAAAAAATTGGTAAGGAATTGGAAGCCATAAAATTGGGGAACAATAGCCTGGAAACTCGTCCTACTTTACAGATGTTCAAGAAAGGCTTCTAAACACATTAGAATCTTAAAACTCTAAAACTAGGTAGAAGCAACTAAGCAAATTCTCTAACTCACCCAATGTCTAATGTAAAGTTATCTTGCAAATAATGAGCAGCTGAGTCGGAATATCGATGCCAGATGGATTAATTGTAGGAGTACTGTTCTTCCTTCCTTCCAGCTTGTGGAACGCCAAAAAGATAAACAAATTCCATTCCACCCTGCAGATATGGAAAATGAAACCCTTGCTAGACCATCATTTGTCGTACTGTTTTTTTACTGCATCTACCTTTCTTGCTTTGCTTTAGTTTTGAAAATGGCAAAGATGGAAATGCACGACAATAACACTCTACTGGAAATGCTAGCATTGAGTAGTGCTTTTGTAAATTTGTGTGAATGTGGGCAATGTTAAAGCCAGCCCTGTATTTCAGCAATCCTATTTAACTCAGCCCTCTGTCAGCTGTACTGGAAGGATCCAAACCAAGAATGCAAACAAAATAGGCTTCGAAGCATTAAGGCATTGTAAATCTTCAAAGGCTTCACTAAAAGTAATTCATGAAATCAATTTATAAGGATTTAAAACCGAGTATCAAAGCGTTGAGAGTTAAGAGAATCAACAATCATAAATTGGATACAAGCATTTGACATTAGCAAATGACCACAACCTATATGTGGTTAGTGAACTATAATGAGATTATGACCAGTAATTTCAGCTACAAAGAATGGTTTGTGCAGATGAGTTACGCCCAGTAAGTGCAGCTGCAACAGGTAACGGGCAGTGATAATCTGAACCTGTGACTAGTAGTTGCTGTTGCAGAGGAATGGTATGCCAGGGTAGATTTTATTTTAGTCCTTTATTTTCCATTTCCTTTTTCAAGTGCTTCCTTTGAGCTCAAAGAAAATCATTCCAAATGACCTTTTGTGGCACTCGAGGGATGAACCATCAAAATCACCCAGGACTATCACCTGGCCCCCACCACTTATTCATATGCCTCCTAGGAAAATGAACCTTAGTGAGTGTCCTTACAAGCTGCCACCTTGACCGCTGAACCTTAAACTCCATCCGCGAATCTTATTCTAGTCTGAATATTGATGAAAGAATGGACAAGAAATTAAGATAAATTCACTTTACATTGTGGACACTGAACCATGTGAACTTCCAATATGCTGTCAATATAAGCAATTCAGGGAAAGGCATTTCTGCCTGTCACCTCCTCTCCCTTAACCACATGGAGAAATTTTTTCATATGAGAATCGAGATTGATTTGCACAGTAAAGCAATGACTTTTTTACAATAGGCTAAGCATATAATTCTAATAATAAATATTACAATCTAATCGATTACACTTGAATGTTTCGAGGACAAATACAATAGCACAAAAATATAATGTGGGTGAATATGACGAGCCTGATTGATCAGATGAATATTTTCAAGCACGTGATTATATAAACGTGCTAAAGGTGACAGCTGACAAATTAATAATAGAAATAATTTTATTTCTTTTGTCCTTTTTAAGGAACTGAAACACCACAATATCTCATATGGTTGACAAACTAGAAAGTACATTACGCCTAACTCCAATGCCAAAGATGACTAAGAAACATTCCGCTCACTCCAGATGTCTGCTGTGTCATCATCCTCAGTTGCTCATAGTCTCCTTCCCACTGTACCAGCTCAAAGCACTCCAGTAGCCAAGAGTGGTGACAATGCCAAAGTTGAATACCATGTAAATGCAAAAAGTCAAAAACCAAGACATCCTCAATGAAAACCAGTAGATGTAGACAAAACAAAGAATCCTCATATACAAGCAGGAAATTTGTAAGAAATCTTCTATCTATAAGAATAGGAATTGCAATCACTAGAAAAGGCGGTCAAGGGTATCCCACACTCCCCTTCCCACTGTACAAGCTCAAAGCAATCTAGTGGGGCCCATGGAGATGAAAATGCCAATACTGACTACCATGTAAATGCAAAACAGTGAGGATTCAAGACCTGTTCAATGAAAACCGGTAGATCTAGAGAAAACCGAAAAATCCTTAGAAAAACAAATTGTCTATCTAAAAGAGTAAGAATTGCATTCACTGAGGATGCTTATGTCAATGCTTAGACACACCATAAGGAAATTTATTAAAATGTTAAGTACAAATATAATCAATCTAGAAATTCCCATTCAGATATTTCCTTGATATCATATTTTTTTTCATTTTGTTCAACATTTGTTTTTAAAAACTACGTCAATATTGAGTGTATTTCAATACAGCAGGCACACTTTTTAGGCATGACACTGAGACTAACAAAAACTACAGGAGAACAAAATTCATTTTTCTGCTACGAAAACATGAAAGTGCATTTCAATTTGCCTATTGATAAAATGCATTTCATGACACACATGGTGGCCTTTAAAGTTTAGACAGAAGAACGATGGATCTTTGACTTGGATCCTGTCACTGTTGGCATTGCTCGCTTTCTTAAGGTTTCCTCTGAAATTTCAAAACTGATACAAAGCTGCTTTGGACCAGTCCACAGCCTTGTCAATTTTAAGTGTTCTAGGGTGTGCTTTAAATATTCCTTGCATCTTAAGAAAACATTTCATTCTTTTATACTTCTCTCCAAAATACATTTTCTCAAACTTGGAATGTTTCTTATTACTTTGTATCATAATTCAAGCCTCTTCTATTTGTAGTTCAAGTAACTTTGCACACACTACAAAATCATTGCAAATGTCTAAACCAATGGTTCCCCAAACAGTATATATAAAAAACTTACAAGTGGAAGTTAATCTCATTCATCCTTCAACTATCATACAAATGTAAGATGCTCATTTCTTCCATTTGCAAGAGCTATTGAAGAGAACAGACAAACTGTTTCTCTTAATCTAAGTTAACATAGTCAAAAAGCAGTCTGTTAGACTGTGGTCTAGCAGTAGATTGATAGGAGTTTACCACAACTAGTACAGGTTTGCTTCTCAGCGCAGCATTCAGTATGGTTCTATCTGAGAATCCTCAAAGCAACAAGTCCAATGAGAACGACTTCACTCCAACCAAAAAATGGGGAGATTCTGTCAAAAACAGAGGCAGTCAAAAAGCAAACCAGTAATGGCTTAAACTTTATACACAGCAAGTACACAGAATAAAAAAGTAGGAAACATTTAACAAAGAGTTAGATACATCAAAGTATGAATAGAAACTGGTCAAACTCTCCACCCAGAAATGGTTTGCTAATCCCCAGACTGTAGATTGTACACACGGCTAATGCAGGCTATCCATCTCTTATGTCCTGAAGCATATAATAAATGTTGTTGATGCTCTCCAGGCCATACTTTTCCTCATTCCATCTCTCGTGTCATAGAGCATATAAGAAATGATGCTAATGCTTTCCAAGTCATCTTCTCTCATTCCATTAATTGTAACTTCTTAATCTTCCTTCCGCAGCATCTTAAGTCGTTTCATGTCTATCCTGAAACTTTGATCAAGAATTTGCAGTTCCCACTACAAGTAATGTACTTAGCAAAATACCTTATGTTTGAGATGACTAGGAAGAAAAAGAGACATTATATAAGGTATATTTTCCTCTCTCGAATCCTTTGCAATATCAGGTCAAAGATATATAACCACAACTTCATGTACAGTATTTCACAACACCTGGAATTTTTACTACACACTCGAGTAATGTGAATTATGGAATATACTATATAGGTTTATTGGATTTACTGATAGAATAGTGTCTCCTTTCAATTTTCCGTACCACTGTTGTGACAGTTATTTTTCTAGGTAATGTCTCTCCTATGTCCCCTAGAACTTTATCAAATTTCTGCACCTTATATAGAGGGAACATTTTAACAGCATTGTAATTTGTGCCTATGGCCATCTTGTATAAAAAGTAAGTGATGCAACTATGGACTGTCCATGAAGTTTGACCAAGCAAACCAAGTTCATAGAATAGTGTCTCCTTTCAATTTCCTGTGTCATTGGAGTGACAAGTTATTTTTCTAGGTACAGTCTCGTATGTCCCCTAGAAATTTATCAAATTTCTGCAACTTAATATAGAGGGAGAATTTCAACAGGATATTGGCTATGGCCATCTTGTATAAAAAGTAAGTAATACAACTATGGACTGTCCATGAATGTTTGACCAAGCAAGCCAAGTGGATGAAACAGGTTGGTGGGGCATGGAAAAAACAAAGGCACAGGCAAGCATGCATGCCAAAAGGGTAAAGTTGTAAACATGGCAGCAAAGGTATGACAGAAATTGACCAAGCATTTTTCCAGATTCTATGAGATTTTCTGCAACACAACAAATTTTATCCTTGCACATTAAAAGCATAAATCATCGATCCATGATTGTACTGTAGATTGAACACGGGGAAAATTGACTGTACTCGTAGATCATAATCATGATATATCTGCTCCATGAAAGATTTTCAAAAGGAACATTCCATAATAGCTGCTTATAAACGACAAGCCGATATCTAAAGAAGCTCCAATTCCACAATTGGTAGCCTTTACAAGCTCAATTTAGCACTAGACAAGAATGTATGCCTAGCTCAGAGGCAAGCACTTTCCTCACTCCCCTCTATCTATGACTGCAAAAAGAGCACTTTACAAAGGGCTAATTTACCTCATCCCTGAAGTGCATGCATCTACCCCGTTGCTTTAGAGTCTAGACTCTAACCACAGAGATACACAAGTTCATTAGAATAGAACTTGTAAATTTGTAAGATGTGGTCAATTCTTTTTGTTGCTGGACCTGAGAGCTACCTTGTTAAGTTTGCAGACATTTTATATGGGTTGTGGAAACATACTCGTTCATGGCAGCCTGTCAACTTTTATTAGTTACAGATTGCAATATTTTGGACTAGAACCAGAGTGACTTGTCTACTTTAGACATCAGAATATCTATTGAATCTGAAACCCCTAAACTGAAGTATATGGGCAAAGAATGCATTTAGTACTATATGGCATAACATCCTCTACTTAACACATAAGAGAAAAGAACATATTCACTGCTGCATGCTAGTGGTAATAAAAAGACCTCTACCTCACGTCCCTTTCAAACAAAAGGCTAATAAAAGTGGAAACTTCTCCTAAAACATCTGGAAATTACATATTGAGATTTTACTGTAGCATCAACACAATTGAACCTCCATCAGAGGAGATATAATACTTCAGTAGTCAGAAGAGATAAATAATCAGACAATTAATGGAGAAGTGTATTTTTTATAACTTTGCTATAAGGCGGTGTATAAGAGCAAAGGATAGCAATGAATGTAAAAAAGAAACAAAATACTCTTTGCAAAAATTTTCTATGCTGCACTCGTTAACTAATCATTCCCTTTTTAATGCCCTTCAGTTTCAGAATGCATCTATGAATATTATGATGATGTTGCCCGTACAGTGAAAATAATATTGAGAAATGAAAAATAGGCATTAACAAGATTCAATTCCCTCCAGGACAAGAATAAGCATTTGAGGCCAGGAGTCAGTCCTGGGTAACTTTGATAGAATAGTAAACCCCCAGTCACGGCAGCTTAATTGAACGGAAATGCTTGTGCTAATGGTTCACCCCTCAAGGGTCATTGCACAGGAAGCATGTAGTGCCCAACCTCTTTGGGCCAGTTCTAATGCTTCTATTGAGTTAAAGGGAAGCACTTAAGTTTACAAAAAAAAAACTCTGAAAATAGACAATTCAGAATTACACAAATGAAATAAGTTAATGCTACACTAATTGCTTCCAAATGACACCACAAAACAGCAGTTTTAAGTGCTTTGTACACAACTAAAAAGACTTATCATGACTGACCAGAGACAATTTTAGCGTATGCCTATCATCTGAGAGCTGATCACATTTTTCACTTAGAAGTAAAACATTTTTCATAACCAAACTGGAAGCAGAATACATGACAAATTGTTTGAATTCATAAATCCAGCATCTAATGCTTATTAACAAAACAAGGGCACCGTTTCAGAAATAATGGATTGCCAAACGGATCCATCTTGCTGTACAAGATGACCCTGTATAAGTTTCAGGATAAATATAAAGACATAATTCACAAGCTCCACTAACATACAATAAGCGTATACATCAGATCTGCCCACTACTTACTGTAATCTCCAGCAGAATTGGAGTACAAAAAAATGCTGACCGGCCAACTTTTCTGATTGAAATGGAAGTTAACAGTGCTCCCATGGGACTATAGATTTCCCAAGCCAGATTACTAACGTCTCCTCAGAGGGGCAGCTTGAGTAAAAGTGACAAAATGAAGCAGATAAAGATATTGGGCTTGTCAATAAGGACAAAACAACTATAACAAAATAACATACCCTCAGAATTGATAGTTCAAACTGCTTACAACATGCTATCAGTTCGTGCAGGCAATCTCCTGAAGAAATTAAGCGGAACAGAAGGAAGTTTGTATCGAAACCTTGGGTGGCGCAGCATATAAAATCCTTTTATAACCGCCATCACTCTGAACGGAGTGACATACAGAATTATGGCGGCGAACAAACAAAAGGTGACAAATATGGTTGTGGCGCGGGGATCTCTCCAGCTCAAGAGAGACTGAAATCTTTCACCCTGTGTTGCCAAGTCTCCGACCACAGTCTGTATTCTGCCCGCAACACTCCTCAACCGATCGTAGCGCATCCTTACAATGTCAGAACCCCTTGAAGTCGGGAAACTGTCGAATTCCTCGTCAAGTTCATCAGGATGCACCGCCTCAGCATGGGAGAGGCGAGTGTCCATGTGAGGCGGGTGTCGAGGCCGCCATCGAAAATGCCATATGCCAATCAGGAACATGTAGAGAAATACAGTGGGCAGTATGAGCTCCGGGTACCATACCAAAATGAGGAACAGGACATGCACCAGCACTGTCGTGATGGGGTTCTTCCAATTGCAAATCTCATCAAACCACTTGCCCACCGCAATCAGCCCGGACAGGACACCCATGATCCTGAAGAAATTCGCCTTGCTGCGGCGCATGCTCCACATATGAGAATCCACATCTATCATATACTCCACCACCTCTTTCCGCAACGGAGGCTCAGCCCTGCTTAGCCTCATTGCCACTATGTTCATCGCCTGATACCGCAGGCTCTCCAGCTGACCCACAGACAGGGGATGCAGGTAATGCATCTTGGGCAACAGGGGGGTAGTATAAATATGCATCATGTTCATCAGAGACGAGCAAGTGAACCGCACTGCGAGATGAAGCTCACCCATTTTCTTCACACCATTGGGATGCAGAACCAACAAAGGATAGGCATGAGTATAAACCCGATCGGTTTCAAGAGTCGAGAGTCGAATACGTACCTTACCAATCTTGGCGTCCTTGGAGGCCTTGTCATTACTCCCCCCTCCATTCAGATGACAATTATCAAAAACCCCAACTGTGATCACAGTGCAAGGGTCATAAACCTCCCATGTATACTGCTCATTCCATTTAGGACTAAAGCTATCGATAATGGTCCTAGTCCTAACCCACTTCTGCCCGTACTTGGCAACACAGTAGGCATCCGTGGTGCCTCTTCCATCCTTGGTCTTCATTGGCAGCAATCCATGAGCACTCAGAATTCCAACCTCCAAAATCCCAATCGAGGGTTTCCACAATTGCTTCGCTGTAGGCCTCAGATCACTGCTGTAATGGGTCGACTCATCCAGAACATGATACCCACCGTCCAAACAGAGCCTCAAGTGTATCCGGCTCGCAAACTTGATCTCCTTTTTCTTGGGCTCCATATCGGCTAGCGTCGGTTTCTCCAGGTTAAACCACTTCGAATTCACAGTCTTGTGATCCATTCTCCTGGGTATAATATTCAGTGGAATGATACATTTTCCCAATACTTCATCCTTGTTGGACCCTAACCGATCCTCGACACTAAGCACCAGATGTTCTTCAAATGGCTCAGCTGCCACAAATAGGAGGTCTTCGTTCCAGAGCGGGCTCGTGGTCCGATTCTGGGCAAACTTGGTCTTCAACATCTGGTTACCTAGCTGAGCCTTCACGGTCACATCCGGATACCGGCCCTTATCACTGGGCTGAAGATCTTGGGCCTCTATAATATTAACCCTAACATACCAGAGCTTCGGGGAAAGATATACCTTGGAGCGCATATTCGCCAGGCCATCAGTATGAAGCGTGGCCGCGTCAGAATGCCAGGCCTCCGGGAACGCCTCGTCCGCCTGGGTACCCATCCAAACAGCCAGCATGATCTCCCCCCTGGGAATCTTGGAACCCTTGCGGTCCTCCAGATGGTACCATTGGGGTGCCAGAGGGCTATCAGGGGGCACCCTCGTGGGGACCTCGTTAAGGTCGAAGGCTACCCGGCCGATGAAATCGTCCTTCACAAGGTCCTTGTCCTTCACGACCACTTCCACCATGGACGACTGGATTCTTTCCTTCGAGAAAGCAAAGACCTGGTGCCATTCCGGGTTCGTTTTCTTCTCGAAGTGCTTCGTGGTGCCCTTGTAGTTGCCGAGGCGGACCTCGACGTAAGGGTCACAGCTCCCCGACATGTCCTTGGCGGGCAGATCTTTGGCCTTCTCGACCCTTACATAGAGATACTGCATCTGCTCCACTAGATCGTAGGTGCTTGTGGAGCGCTCGCTCGTCATCCATCCTCCGCCCCGGACACGACCGTCGCCCAAATGGGGCGAGGTTTCCTTCAGACTGTAGTCCGGAGGCTGCATCGGCCTCTGCTGCATCTTTTTCTTCTAATGTTGTGTCGGATTTCTCTCTGATGATAATGTCGGCTTCCAGTTTTGCTCCCGCTCCTGGTCTCGTCTCGGCTCTCCACTGTTTCGTTTTTTTTAAGGGCTTTTGCGTGTGCCTTCTTCACATATATATGCGCGCGCCCATATGGCTAAGCCATGAAATCCATCAGAGTTTTTCCGGTGTCGACTGACGGAAAGTGCTTTCGTGCGATATACACAATGAATATATATGGGGAATTGGGGTTTTTTATAGTTTATTTCACAGGCTTTCGGCCGCGCGTCAGGAGGGGTCCAGTGTCGGAATCTGAGCGCCAGTTAAAAGCGAGTTTGAGTGTGTATTGTCGCGACGCTATGTGTCGGGCTTCGGGCACGGAGTTTCGTGTGTACACGGCGGCTGCTCCTGCTTTCAGGAGGGGAGGGTATCCAGAAGGTCGCGCGTTCAAATCTCGCGCGCATGCGGACCGGCTGTTAGTTTATATATTGTCGGAACGGGTAGATCGATTGGATCTCCGGGCGCGCCCTAAACGTTTTATTCTGTGTTGGCCAACGTGTGAGAAGCGTGTCGGTCAAACGGAATGGGGATTGGTTGTTCTGTGGATCTTGTCAATGCGAATCTGTGGATGCCCTGGGAAGATAAATCTCATGCAAAGGACTAAAATATGGCCCTAGGGCATGGCCGATGGATACTCCTGTAAATCATGGTTCCTGTTTGGTACTTTCATTCTGATCACAGAGATGGAATCTGATGGCTCCATTGTTTATTAGGGGGCATTCTGATAGTCAAATACAAATTTAACTACTTATTATTATTAAATATATCAATTTAATAAGTAAAATCAATTTTCAAAAT